>JAZBGW010000195.1:0-31014 GCA_037464815.1 Mylabris variabilis
AAACGAGCGTTTTTTAACCGACTTCCAGATAAGCTACGAGGTTCTAATTTTACCAGAATGTTTTCTGGGAACTAATATGTGTTTCGTAGTGATCCGACACCTTACAGATCATTTTTCACGATTTCTAGGAGCGAACTATAATTGCTCCTTTGTCGAACCTCGTCATAAAATTTTGTAACTTGATAGTAATGCCACACTATTTTGAGTCTCAAACAATACGGCTGTTATTATTACTATTGGTATTATACACAATGTGATATATAGGGTGGAATTTGAATTTTTATGAGATAAAACAGGATCGAAGTTGGATGTATTTTAAATTGCTACAAGTGAGATCAAGGGGTGTTATTGCGTTCTTATTTTCCAACGGTATTGATATAAAGATAAATCGCTAATGACTTGAGCGCGTAATTCGATGAGATATTTGGTAGAATAAATTTAAAAAAAAACTACAATTACAACAATTTGTAATAATTTTATAAAAACAACCGGAAATTACACAATTGTAATTATTCTCATTTGTATTTGTTTTGTAATATGATGTGTGAATTTAATGGAACTATAACAACAGCTGCTGTAACAATAATTTCATCAAATATCATCAACTTGTCAATTATTTCAAAGCACCATTCACCCATTTATCAATCAGAATTAATTAAATTTTCGACGATATTATTCTTTCTACATTTTTTTTTTCTATCTGGTAACCATCAAAATAATAGACGGTTTTTTATTTTGAATATGAATTGCAAATGATTCGTATTTCTACTGAAATTGGGGATTTTTTCCAACAATGATGCCTGATTTTTACTGATTCGTGTCAGTCTTTTTTTTACTCGTTTGATTGTTTTTATGAATTTCAAAATAGGTGCTATCCATCGACGATGAAAGACAATAACAACAAAACAAACAAGGATAGAAAGAAATATGTGTGTTTGTAAAATGGAGAGATAGACGAAGAAGACGAGCAAAAAAACATGAATTGATGGGAATAAATAATTTAAGATGGAAGAGCATCATCTGGTTTCCGATGGAGAATTATTTTCGTTAAGATATGTCTGTTTACAAATGTTCTCTTTCGGGTGTTTTTTTTTTGTCGAAACTGGGCAGCGTTCAGCTTCACAATTATACTGAAACAACTTCGACTTGGCCGGATCACCGTAGAATGTTTCATTGAAAATAGAATTGTAACGGCTTTGATCTTCAGTTGTGCACGATTAACTTACGTTATTTCAACGGAATTTGTTTGACTGTTATCAAAATTTGCCGTCTGTTTTTCCCCTTATTCAAAACCCTTGTCAGTGAGTACGGACGATGGTATAATTTTGAATAGCGGAGAAAGTAGCTAACGTTATCTCATTTTTTACGTTTGTACGAGCACGATTCTTCTATTCTGGTCTCATGTGAGCCGTGGCGGCTCTAAATAACATTACATTCGTATTCTCATCAACAGTTACAACGTTTTTGTAATTTAAAATGGCCAGTCCTTCCGTTCGGATAAAGCTTAAACGTTGTTGTATACAAATCCTAATCGCTCTGTTTTTGTACAGGTATTATCACCAGATAACTTTCATATTTAACGATTACAATTAAGATTTTTATTATTCATTCATTAATCTCAAGTAATTTGTAGCCAATATACTTCCGCTTGTTTTGGCTTCTCCCTTTATTCATCGATTCTTCGAGGATGCAATAAAGAGGACTTATACTGTAGGTTTCTCAATCTTGTCGTTGTATACCTTAAATATCAGAAAAGGTATGCAACAATAGGGCCTTTATAATACTCTCTCTTCTATCTTCTCCATAATGTTGAAGCTTAAATTCTGATTACTTTAGATGTTTTCAAAATAGTCAACATAAGTTGAGAATTCTTAGTTTGCTATAATTGTAATTTGAACATTCCGGGTTCAATTTGGACGACTTTAATGCAATAGAAATTTGTAGATTGCGAAATTTCATATTACCGTTTGATGTCCTTATAAAAATGTTGTTTTAAAAGAGATAGAACCGCAATTAATCAAGCATAAATTTGGTAAAATTTGTCATTTATCAGTTCAATATTTAGAAAATCTGACATTATCAATGAACTTCCATTTAGTTATAGTCTATTTTAGATAACAATAGGCGTATTGTTTCAAATTATTCCATATCATAATTTGAATGTAAACAACTACAATATGGATTAACATATTTGTTGATGAAATAAAAGAATGTCTTTAATTTTTAGTAGGTCGACTAAATAAATAAAGAAAAACAATAGTGACTAATACGTATTATAAAATACAAAAAACCGCCAATAGAAGATGGAATTTCTCAATTAATTCTAACATGATATCATCCAATTATAATTTTAAAGACAACTTAACACTCATTCCATATTTTTTAAAATTTTTATATACCTACAAGGTGAAATCTAAATTCCTTTAAATTTTTAAACCACGTCTAGAACCCGAAAAACTGAACCAATTTATTTGTGGTCAAAGATTTTTTAGGGAGGAACCTGGAGACCCTTTTATCAAAACTAGAACCTCGTAGCTTATTTAGAAGTTGGTCAAAAAACGATCATATTGGATAATGTTGCAATTTTCAACAACTAGCAAAGCACGCAAAACGGCAGGGGATGATGGCATTTTAAACAATTTTTGTAGTGATTTTTGCATTATTTCATTTTTATAGTTTTTAATTAAATGTGTTGTTTGTATGCTCAATAAATTTGTAGTAAAATTTGCGTGGATAGTTCAATGGAAGTCCTAGTTGTGTTATACTGTCACCAGCTTTTTTATCAACTCTCGATAACAACGTTACGGTAGGGTAGTATTTAAACGGCCACCATCAAATGATAGTTGCAATTTGGGTTAATTTTAGCCGAATTTTTTTGACCCTCTATTCCATATACGGATAGTATGGTTTCTGTATTTAAAGGCAATTCGACTTCATCCTGTATTTTTGCTAAATGAACTCACATTAAAAACATCTAGTAATTCGTAGAGACTTGTAAATTAAATTACGTTTTAGAATAAATTACTCATAAATAATTCTTATAAATTACACACCAATTATTCATACAGGTAGTGGGTAGTATAGAAAGAATTGTATATATATTATAATTGAATATTTACCTTCTAATTCGACCACTTTGCCAGCCCTTTTCAAAGCCTTAACAGCTTCATCATGGGTTGCCTCCCTTAAATCATCACCATTTACCGACAATATAGCATCACCAACATATAATTGTTCAGTTTGATCGGCTGCCATCCCTTTAAATATTTTACTAATTAATATTGGCATCTTATTTTCTTTACCACCCTTTATCGATATCCCTAAACCGTTATTTTCTGATTTAATTACGCGTACTAAACGTTTTTGATTTGCAACAGCATCTGGCACATCAGGTGTTATATCACTTAAACCACTTGGTGTTTCTATATTATTATTAATATTATTGTTACTATTATTATTGTTATTGTTGTTATTTATTGTTGTTGTTGTCGATGATGTTGTGGATGTTGTGGTTGTTGTTGTTGTTGTTATTGTTGTTGTTGCAGTATTGGTGCTACCGTTTAATGTGGTTGCATTCTCTAATGTCTCATCTAATGTTATGCTTAAATAATCATCTTCCAATGTTACAAATACACGATACCATTGTCCACGGACATGGGTCTCTAAAATACCGGAACGTCCATAATAATTCGGGGATGTTACCCCGTCAATTAATAGACCGTCGCAAACACTCATTATTTACTAGTATTTTTTTTATCTATTCAACAATGAATTAAATATGTTTACGTTCGGTTTTAATGAATGACGGACGTAGTATTTTAAGAAAAACAAAACACTTGACACACGATGTTGTTGTGTATAGTCTCCGACTTTCTCACATGGTCACCTTGCCCAACTAGTAATACTACAACTATACAAACTACATCATTATTACCGGTACGACGACCTTCACAGTTTTTCGTTACGGTCCCACAAACACCCAACGAAGACGATGGGGGCGACGACGGAGGCGGCGATGACGACGACGACACCGGTGATAATAACAATGATCGCCTTATCAATTGTAGTCTTTGAATTATTTTTATTCTGACGATATTACAGTTCAAATTCTGATAAGAACAAAGACGAATTCTATACACATGTGAATTATTTTCAACAATTATTATTATTATCATTAAAATTCAACACATGGATTATTTAAATAAACAATTCAAATCTAAAAACATCCCCTAATTTAAATATGTACGATTAATGAAAAGAAGTGCTGACGAAACACACTAGAATTACTACTGTCAATTGTTTAGTTTTAGATTGAGTTTAGCCCGGTGTTGAATCTGGTGGTAGTAGTAGTAGTGGTGGTGGTGGTGGTGGATGATAACGGATTCGGCGCGATTTAACACACACCCCCCAATACAATTCGTTGCTATAGTTACAATTGTCCCACAGGAATAACATTATCTTCCAGGATTAAAGAAGCATTCACAGTGGCATCTATCGAAAAGTAACACGAAACACATATAGATTCCAATCTTTTTTTGCTAAATACCATGTAATCAAATAATAGGTGAAAACAGGGACGGTTCAATGCATAAGTGAGCCTTGCGCTTTTTTGGGTCTTTGATCTTTGCAAGATTTCTAAATAGAATCTTCTTGGGAACCTTTGTTCGTTATTAGTGTAAATACTAGCAAGACTTAACCAAAAAGTAAAGTTGTCGATAAATAATAAAACAAACAATATCGGCACTTTTCTTTGTGAAAATAATTAGCGTAATAAAAAGCATTAAAAACCTTGAGTACTATCAATTCAAGGTTTATTAACAAGAATATTAAGGCAACTAATAGGCTCTTAACATTTGAAAATACCTCACCCCTGACACTGCCATCGTACCGATAATAAATTATAATACATTTCATAGTAGCTTTATTTTATTAAAAATGTTTAAAGTTAATGTCACGAGGGCTTGAATATTTAGCCGACTATTTAATTATTACTAATTTTTCTCGTACGTTCAACAATTTGACTCGACGGAATTTGGCATTAATAATCTGAATAAAGCTCGAGGGGTTCAGCTCGAGCTTTAGCCCTTAATAATGGCCATAAAGCAGTGGCGTAACTATAAATTTTGGGCCCCCTTGCAAGTTGCGTCAACCGGGCCCCTATGAAACCATCAACTATGATATAATAGAGTTGGAGAACTATGCAAATTCTCTCTTAAATTTCATTTTCAACCATGTCACGGGTCCATTTCAAGGGGCCCCATAAAGTAGTGTCCCGAAAATTTCTTTGTGGTACGTTTTTCAGAAAATTAATGCATAGATCCTCTCTTAACGTTTTTCTACCGGGCCCCCTATATCTTGCAGGGGCTAGCGGAGGTGTAGTTACGCCACTGCCATAAATGCACTCGTATGATTTCGACACTAGTTTTCGATTAGTATCGGAATCTTTATACTCGTGCATATTTCGAATCGCTCGTTAAGGTAATAGAAATTTCCTAGTATCGACCATATTCAGAATCGACACCCTGTAGGTATAAGGTAAAATGTTCAGTACTTGAGCAACTTTCCAAGTCTAAAATGTTTGCAAACGATAAGAATTCGATATTTGTACAAGATTTTAAACATTGACTTAAAAAGTTATAATAGTTGAACATTGTATGTTGACAAGCCGCTGTACTTGAATGCTCCTGGACCAGTATTTGAACAATCATGAGATATTGTTTTAAGTACTCTGTTTTTTATTAATTGCTATATAATATTTCAATTATACAGAGTGATTCAAGAGGATGGGCCATTAGATGGAAGTTAATGAATAAATAGTGCTCTATTTAAAGTAAGTAAGATATTATAGTTTGAAAATTGCCTGAAAGAGAAATTTATTTCAGTTACATACTTAATGATAATTAAATTCTGTTTAAATTGATTAAAAGTACATCATTTTTACTACTTATTAAATTCTAAGTTTCCACATTTCAAAAATATGAATTTTTCAATAAAACACTGCAAATTTTAAAATTGCACCAAAAGCTGAAATATACGAAAAACTTTTAGTGCTAGACCAAGGATCATGTTATCAAAGTCCTCTTCGATTTCATCAAAAAATTTAAAAATGCAATAAAAATATAGCATTCGATTTAAAATAAGAGTATAGGGTGCACTACTTCATATAAGGAGAGTAGCTAGAATAATGAAAATAATTTCTAGAAAAAGTTCATGCGGATTAACGGCTATATACCAAATTTCATCAACTTCCATTAAGGTTGAACGCTACTGGATCAAAAAAGTACTCTAGGTTCAAAAATTTTCAAAAAATTACCATAGCTTAGTATTTGAGTCAACTTCACTTATACCAAGTTTAAACAAAATCTAGTATGTAGTTTTTTAAAAAAAAGTGAAAAAACATCAAAAAAACATGATTTTTATTTTTTATCTCGGAAACCTTATACCAGATTTTGTCAGTCATTGGAATAATTACTTTAAAAACTAATTAAATTACAATTACCCATTGCACCACGAAAAAAGTAATTAATTATAATTACTAATAATGAGGGAATAATGAGCCATTATTCCCTCTCGTAAACCAACCACACGTATAATAGTCACTTTATAGATATATGTATATAAAAGACGTTGTGGAGTAAGCACCATCTAACGTTTGAGAAGCGTAATAATCGCAGGTCTATCGTAAGGCAAGTTATCCCTTAAGTAAAACTTCTTATATTTTTAATGGCCAATTTTCTTGAATCACCTTGTATAAGTTATATAAAATTGTTCAAGTGTTGGCTCCATTTTAAATAGGATTCGAGTACCGTGTATTTTACCATATCGTTAGATCTTATCTTGTAATATAAATCAATTTGATAATAATATTGTTTTTTAATTAACAATATCATTTAATATTGTCAATTGATCATATTTTTTTTAATTGTGCCAAGCTGTATGATAAAAATTAGTCTTTGTTTGGATGCTAGATATTTTAGAGTGTATTTCTTTAAGAATTGCCATTGGCACAGTCACCAAAGCTTTAGAAATTTCATTAGAAGATGGGAGAGATTTAAACTAATATTATCATTTCAAACATATTACATTCCATCATCAAAATTCCCCTATAGAATCTTGTTAAATATTATACAGTCTATCAAAGTTAAGCTTGAATGCACCACCAAGGGACCGCGAATCATTTTATTTCACCAACAAAGTCAACAAACAGAATTTGCATTGTAATACTGATTTTAAGACAATATCACCGAAGGTTATGCTTTGAACTTTGAGATAAAAATAATTCAATAATGTTACGTGTACACCTTTTAATTAACACCTGACGCGTGCAATGAGGCGTGAAATTGCGTTCTACACCACGAGAAATAAGAGATCTTGGGTGCTAAATTTACGAGTCTTTAGATTTTGTTTTGTTGAATTAATCAAATAATGGAAGAAGTAAAGTTTTATCTTTGATTTTTAAAAAAAATGTTAATTAGTATTTATGGAATAATTTTTGTTTTTCGAAAATAAAGGTCAAAGTCAGGATCACGATCTATTTAAAAACTTGATTAGATTCTTAATAATTATTAGATAATATTATAGTAATATACAGCAGGGCCGTAGCCGAAAACTATTCCAGGTGGGGCGCCTTTGTTGGAAGCTAAGGCAGTAAAACTGGTTTGAGAGAAAAGGTACGGCGGAGGGTACAAGAGAGCCCTGTTATGCAGACTATAATTGATTTAAATCAACGGTTTTCGGTAATTATAGGAAGAGAAAGTTTTTTTTTGATTGATTGCTTTTATTCCAGTTAAAATTTATAAATCCAACAATTCACTTTAAACTTAAAATAATAAATATATTTAAACTTACAATAATAAATATACATATTATTATCTAGGACAATTTAATAAAATAATAGTAATAAATAACGATATATCAAGCGAACATGTAAGAAAAACAACTTCAAGTTCGGTCAACAACATATGTTTTTCGTTCGCACGTTATATCAAAATAACGTTATCGTTGCGCAAAATAGATATGGGAAATTTCCCAATTGTTGTTATATCGTATGCACATAGGTCAATTGTTTTTTCCCCTCTTCTTTGGCAACTTTTCTATCATTTAAAATTACTATAGATAATTATTTAGAAAAATGATTATCAGCTATATACTTGACGATTTTCTCAACAAACATTTTCAAAACGCCTTGCCTCATCTTACCAACATCGATGACCTCCTCATGATTCGGCTTATCATTAACATCATATTCTGTGATGCATAGATTTGTGATTAAACTGAATGTAAATACAATTAGATCACAATGACGTGCTGTTATGACTTCATGTACTGTCGACATACCAACAGCATCAACGCCCAACATTTTCAACATACGTATTTCAGCGACTGTTTCAAAATTTGGACCACCTAAACATGTATAAACACCTTCATGGACTAGATGTTTTATATTTAATTCATCGGCAATTTTATGTCCCTGTCGTAATAATTCATTATTGTATGCCTTGTTCATCGGTGGGAACCTTGGACCGAACCGTTCATCGTTCGGCCCTTGTAATGGATTATTACCAGCAAAACCCATCATATTGATATGGTCACGTACTAGCATAATATCACCAACTTTAAATTTCGGATTCAAACCACCAGCTGCATTCGATGCAATCAAATGTGATACACCTAATAGTTTCATGACACGAACAGGCATTGCACATTTCCACAATGGATAGCCTTCATAGTAATGGAAACGACCCTGCATACACACCACTGGTACACCGGATAAAAGACCGTAAACTAATTTACCAGCATGACCTTCGACTGTACTGACAGGAAAATGGGGAATTGTCTCGTATGGGAACTCAATAGCCTCATCTAAACCATCAGCTAAACATCCTATTTATTGTAAAAAAAACAAACAAAATTGATGAGAATCAGCACAATTTTAAATTGAAATTATTTGAAACCTTCATTCCAATACGCACCCATGCCAGAGCCGCATATTATCCCAATACGTGGTTTAGATGGAATTCTCTTTAATACATATTCGGCAGTTTCCAATAACGATTCATATGTGTATCTGGAATAATTAATAAAAACAATGTTATTAATAAAAGAAGACAACAATGAAAGGAATTGTCTAAGAGATAAGAATACGAAAAATTTCTTGTTGAAAACATGTGTTGCTCAATACGGATGTTTTTAAGTCGGACAATATCCGCCTCGAAGGATCTAAAGGATAATCATTTGAGCAGTGATGGACTGGGAAAATTGAGCAGCTTTGGCAAACTGAAATAAGGAGCCCCCTATCAATTAAATATGTCAGTATACCATTCAAAACTGGATAGTTTTTGATTGGCGAATGGTCGTAAAATTTTAGGGAAAATATTATGAATTTTTTTTTGCCACCAACTAGATGCCCATTTGGAATGTTTTGAAGATAATCGTTCTCCTTTACTGCATTCCGAATTGAAGACGTGTACCGTAATGATTAATTACGATCCGTATAACCTACAAAATTTTATGTACTGACGTTAAAATTAAAGAAAAATGAATTACTTCATTTCGAGATTAACATTTATAAAACTATAAATATCAACCAAAATTTGCAGTGTCCTAATTCGTGTGTTTTTTTATACTTAATTTCGAGAGATCTCATTATAGTATTGGGCTCTATACTGAACTCATTATAGTCTTATAAAGTAAATATTCGTGGTTCACAAATTTACTTAATGACCCGCTAGCACATAAAAAATTAACCATTTTGCTTTTCTTATCTATGCACTTATATAAAATGTTATTTTTTTATTAATGTAACCCATATTATTATTATAATTTTTAAGCCCCAGCCCAGCGGGCAACTGCCCGGTGTCCCGATGACCCAGTCCGCCACTGCATTTGGAAATTTATTATTCTGTATTATAAATTTTATCTAATATCAAATTAAAACAAACATATTCTCAAGTCTATACGTCAGTAATACGTAAAAATTTCCAAAACTCTATAATTTGACTTTTGATCAAATACAAGATTTCAAGAAAATTTGAAAATAAAATCGCAAAACGTACTGTTTTTGTGTGGAAAATATAAACGGCATTCTAATTAAGAAATTCGAATCTCTTCCAAAAATATTGTTCAACTTATTTGAAAAGAATCTTTCACGTTTAATTAAAGTTTAATGTAAGTATTGCACAATAATTCAAGTAAATTACAAATTTGTACAAAATATTTTGCTAAATTTTGCCATAAATTATCACACTTAACAACTGCCAATTATAGATGATGATTACAACCTTATAACTACAGATAAAGATCAAGATTAAGATAACAAATTTAGGGAAAACCCAAGTATTAAGGAAAATGATGCTAGAAAAATATGTTTAATCAAATTTTTGAATTGTTTTTGTAAAATTCTAACTATATCAATGAAGAGTTATCAATACACAAATTATAAAAGATTTTTAAGTTATTATTAGTTATTGTTATGAAACGGGGAGATAAGGAAATTTTCGATAATTTTTTATAGTATTAAAGTGACCTATGTGATAATAGAAAGAAATGATTCTCAACTGTTAAACTTAGGATATTAGAAACCGATTTATTATTTCCAAATTTTATGTTAACAAACAACATATGGACGCACTATTTTCAACTGCAATTAACCCGTATGAAGAAGATTTAATGACTGAAAATTAAAAAAAAAACTTGCAAAAAATGAAATTGTTTGTGTAAAAAAATTATTGACCTAACTCAAGAACTTACTTGTTATTTGTAAATTTATAATCACAATTGTCCACAGTTTCTCCATTTGAAATTGCACCATTTTTTTTACAATTTATCGTACCGTTTGTTAACTTTTGACAAGTTGCCATTATTGTTGCGACAGTTTGTTAGATTTTTTTCAAAAATTAGAATTGATTAAGACTAAACGGATCATTAAAATCAAACGCATTTATATATGGAATACCCCCCTGTTTATTATAAATTATAAATTATAATATCGCGCGATAAGGAATAAAATAAGTTTGATAATGTAACTTGTATAACGAAATCTTATTTAAGACATTAATAAAAAAGGAAAATTATTACAATAACATAAATAAAGGCAAAAAATATACTATATACTGGGTGGTCCGTGTAAGATTATACCAAGTGGACCATTTAACTGCTCATAATTTTTGTAGCAACTTCCATTATTTGACAAACGATTCGAGAAACATTTCAAGGATTTCTATGGTGATTATTTTGAGAAAAATTAGAACTTTGTAGCTCATTTGGAAGTCGGTCGAAAGAATGACTTAGGATGACTCGAAAACTCTTCCAATATTGTTTATATTTTTCGTTTTTCTTCGTTTTATTCTGCAACAGGAGGAAATGTTTCAAATTTTTTCTTCACTGTAAAAAAGAAAAAGAAAAAAAACAATATTGAGAGGATTTTCGAGTAGTTCTTAATCGTTTTTCATGCTTACTTCGTCTTTGTAAATCAAGACATTGTCTAAATGAGCTTTTTTCGATTAACTTCTAAATGAGATACAATGCTAATATGTTCTCCATAGACTCTTCTACAAAAGTAAGCTACGAGGTGCTAATTTTGCTTAAATGATTTCCAGAGACTATCCTATAAATTTTTGGCATATTTTTCGAATCGCTCGCCAGCTAATATGACTTACCATGAGAACAATAAAAAGTGTCTGTTCTGGGAGTACGCAATTTAGGCGTTTCCAACAAACTAATAGAAGAATTCAAAAAATATTTTGAAGTTTTAAAAGGTAGTCCCCACAGAACATTTTAGCAAAAGTGAGGCACCGGATTTCATTGTCAAAAAGACCACCTTTTTAACAAAACCGAGCTACACATTTAAAACGGTTAAGAATGACTCGAAGACCCTCCCAACACTGAATTTTTCGTTTTTGTTTCATTGGATTCTCGAAAAAGTGTTAAACACTTCCACCTGAGTCAGAATAAAATGGAGAGAAACGAAAAAGTCAGGTCCGTATCGGTTTACATGTACAGCAATTTCTTAAAAATCTCGACGTCGTCTAAAAAGCTTTTTTTGAGCTATGAAGTTTAAATTCTAAATGATTTAAAGGAACCCCTCCAAAAATCCTTATTATTCGAATTGCTCGCCAACTAATAGGAGTTTCACATGAATCGACCACATTTAAAACAGACACCCAGTATAATCAAGAATAAATTGTTCAAGATTGACGTCAGTGATTGATGGCATTTCAATTATAAATAATAACAGTAATATTGTTTGCTTAAATAATTTTTTAGATTGTTTTCGAGACTAATTTCAAAATTTTCATCACAAGCAACTAATTAGATATAATTTCAACATTGGACCTTTTTAAGTACGTCACGTATTTTGATCAATGTTATTTAAATTTTCACTGAATAAAAACTCAGGTAGTCCAGAGTGTGTCCTCTAAAATATGCTATCTGATTAATAAAGATATAAATCATCATAACTTCAAGCAATACGTTAAAACACGACTGGAAAATGGTGTTTTTCCCAAATAAAATTTGGAACTTTGAGAGATAAGCCTGTCAACAAAAAACGATCAAAAGACAATTTTTTTAGAGCATCTTGACAAATTACGGTTCAATTTTTATAACACGATTTTCTAAACGATATGTCCCATAATAAAATCTCACAATATTCAAGGAGCACAATTTAATTTTCCTGTCATACATAAACCGTTTTTACATGCAATTCGATTAAGATGAGGGTTAATAAGGCGCAACCATAAAGTTTACGGTCTCTCCAATTTGAAATGTAATTAAATTCTAAATTTGCTCAATACAATTAAGGAGTTAAGTGTTCACAAAAAAAAAACAAGTCAAATGATAAGTATTATGTTATCTTACTGCTCAGAAATTGATAATTTTAGGACGAAAATGCCTTAAAATCGGGATTAGATATTGAGAATTCAGCAAATCGATTATGACAATTTAGTGATAAAAAAATAGGAATTTGTTACAAAATCCATTTTGCTGAATTTTTGACCATGTGTAGTCCAGGTTTTTCTTAAAACCTGGATTAAAATGTCTAAATTGGGCCCTTTTCAAGGTTCAAGAAATTTGCACAAGATTGTTGAATTCACGATTCACTGCTATTATCATTAAAACATTCTCATTTGGAGTTCTAAAATAAAATGCCTGTTTATATACTTGATAGTTGATAGTCTTACAATAGAGGGGATATTATATAAATTAATTCTTTATACCGGGTTTTCCATTCTAGAGGATCATATTATTTAGCGCGCGATTCGAATAATATTTCAATGATTTGTAGGATGATCCCTGGAGACCATTTTAGAAAAATGAGAACCTTGTAACGCATTGAAAAGTAGGTCAAAAAACCGCTAAACAACTAAGAATGACTCGAAGTCGATTTTTTCGGTTTTTCTCCACAGCATCCCAGAAAAAATGCAAAACATTTCAACATTCTCCAGATTAAAATAGAGAGAAACGAAAAATATTTCCTAAATATCACTTAATTTTCAAAATTCGATTTTAAGCGAGCTTCATGTCCTCGGCTTTCACATTACCTTTCTAAATCCGAGACTATAATTTTCTATTTTGAAAATTATGCATGGCATCACTGTTGGAATTTTTTTTGAAATTTTCTTCAGTTATCGGAAAAGTAACAAACATATCGGGAAAATTCTTAAATATTTGGAAAGCTCTTTCAATTTGCTATCTAAATAATTTGATAAATATTGAAAATTGATAATATTGGCTAAGTTTTAGCCAGTTATGAAGGAAAATCTACGAAAAAAAAAACAGGGTCTAAGAGTTTTCTCTGCCATTCAGAATTTTATCAAATTTTTCCCAAATAGAAATCTCTATCCAACGCAATTGTTGACATTATCGTAAAAAACAAGCGAGTAATCGCTGTTTGAAAATTGACTATTTTCGCACGCCGAATCGACAAACTTCTCCGACTACCCCTTAATAGCAACTTTGTCTACCAGATAAAAGCTCTTTGAAAGGGAATAAAAATGGAGCTCCCACAGTAATTATGTTAATTAGTAATTCCACCAGATAATCTGCTTATCCATTGAGTAATATGATTATCTACAGGATTTCGAAATGTTTCGTTTTTAAATTTTGTAATGACGTGTACAGTGTGAGTGATTTTCCGTCAACAGTATAATTACTAATTACATTAAATTAATCTTACTTGTCATATTCTTGTTCTAAACGAGTCCATTCGATTTTAGTTTCGGATCGGCATGCTTTTGAAATGATTTCGATAAAAGTTGGAAATTCCATTTTTCTAAAAAGAGAGCAGCTTTCAACACTATTGTTATAATAACAATTATAGGTAATGAATGAAATAACGTCACACGACCATGCAGACAACTTGATTCAACGAAAAAAAGGTTAGATATTGCGCATAGACAGGTATTGTGACGTCATGTGGAGAGTAAACATAAACAACGATGTCTGTTCAATCATCAGTGTTTTAGAAAAAAAAATCAAAAGAACCCAATACAACAGACAAATATAAAACCTTAATTATAAATTGAATATGCTGCATAAATGAAACTCTTCTTTATATCTCAAAAGATAAATAATTAAGGAAAATTTTGTATTTAAAGATTTTAAAAGGGCTACCTGGACCTAGAAGATACAACTATATTTACTAACAAGTAGACTAGATTGAAACAACCGATTTTAATGATTTTTGGTATATAGGTAGTTCATTCTATTCTAAGGGATGTGTGTTCATATCCAAGTTTAAGGGAGATATTGGGAGTTGAAGTTACCCTTACAAAATCAGTTTTTTCCAAATATCTCTGGAATGGCTGAATCTTTTTTTAGTGGTTCAAAAACTAGCTGATAGAAATTCACTAGGGCTATCAAAAAGTAACAACCGCGTTTTCATCCAATTCATCAGTTTTTATTAATTTTAATTAATTAATTAAATTTCTTGTTGATATGAATTCTGCTACATCGATACTATGAAATTCCTTTTAATTGACAAACGATTCGAAAAATACCTTGAAGATTCGTAGGTGGGTCCCTCTAGACCATTTTGGCAAAACTAGAACCATGTAGCTCATTTGGAATTTGGTCAACAACGGTCGTTTTTGACGATGTCACGATTTTTAAAAATTTGCCACACACTTAAGATTATTTATTGTTAGAATGACTCGAGGATCTTCCCAACATTGATTTTTTTCGTTTTTCTCCAATGCATTCTGCAATGGGTGGAAATGTTTCGCATTTTTCGTAGAATGCTATGGAGTAACACGAAAAAAAATTAATTTTGAGAAGATTTTCGAGTTATTCTTAGTCCTTCTACGTATTCAGCTCATCTTTGAAAATCACGACATCTTCCAAAACGATAGCTGTTTTGTCAAACTTCCAAATAATCTACGAGGTTCTAATTTTGGTAAAATGATCTCCAGAGATCCCCCTACAAATCGCTCGTCAACTACTAAGAGTTTCATAGAATCGACCATATTTAGATCCAGTACTCGTTAAGCAGTACTTAAGCTATCCTCAGTGTAATGAGTAAAGTACTGTCACATTATAGGGAACAATAACAGTTATGCAATCTGGTTGCATTCTATGCATCTCCTTCAAAACAACAAATTCAAATTTATGACTCAAAGTTATGTTTATTGACAAAGAAATGATTGATGATTGCTTCTTTGATAAAATAGAACGTTATTTGTAGAATATTTGAAAAACTATAAGAGAGGAGTAGATTCTTTCCCGATCTAACACTAATTAATCCACACCTAAACTTTTAAAATATGACAAAATTCATTCTACAACTAAAAACAATGGTTACGGAACATAAAACAGTCAAAGGTTCAAAGGACACAACCAAGTAACATATCTAAAGTAAAAATACCAGGTTAAAGGAAAGAATAAATAGAAATATTTAAATTAAATTAGCCTTGAAATAATTAGAACTGGGTGAAAAAAAAACTTTATCTAGGTCAAAGTTGAGCCAACAAATGCATTCTGTGCAATTCAAATGTATATCACATTAAATATTATCAGAATATTTGCTTATTGCAAGCTTCTGTTATTGTTATAATCATCAGATAATCTTACTAGTTAATTCTAACAAAATTCATTGATAATGAACGTAAACATTTATTAATGTGGTAAAATCAAATGATTGTGATTAGATTAAGATTAGTGGTTAATAAATAAGTCTTCAAATAAACATTGAAAGATAAAGATCAGCTTCTAAGTTCCATTCGTTGATAATAAAGAAGCTTAAGTAGAGTTCTCATGTTTCATGTTGAATGATTCATTTACCGAAATGATCATGTTGTGAAATTTGTGAATCTTTGCGTCAGCTAGAGTGAACGTTATTTTTGAATTGAACAAAAATTGAAATGAATAATACTTACTTTTTTTCATTACTGATAAATGCTAGAGCGGAGTTCTCATGTTTCATTTTCAATGATTTCTCTGTTGAAATGAACATGTTATGAAACGTGTAAATCTTCGCTTCAGTCAAAGTGAACGTCATTTGTGAATTAAACGGAATGTGAAACGGAGCTCTACTTTTGTTCATTTCCTCTAATCACTACTGATAAGTTTTTATTCATTTATCAGGTAACATGTCTACGGCGTACTAAATATTTGCCAATTTAACAGAATACTGCGGAAAGCTATAAACAAGAACAAGAATTGAATTCATAAATGAATCACATAGTATATACCTATAATCTATAATACATGTGAACGAGTTGATGTTCATTTTCATTTACTTGATTTACATGAAATAAAACGTGAGAACCAAGCTTAATGTTATTCATTTTAGAATTTTCGCATTTATCAGTAATGGAATGAACAAAAGTAGAGATCCGTTTCACTTTTCGTTCAATTCACAAATGGCGTTCATTCTGACTGAAGCGAAGGTTCACACGTTTTCACAAATGAACCGTGCAAACCCCCCTTTAGTTTGTTTACGGGTAAATTTTATCATTATTTTCAACATTATTAGGTAATTTTATATACGTAAACAATTTTATTATAAATACAATATTTATTCATTTATTTCATTAATTATTTTATTCATTTATTGTAATCTACTTTTATATTTTTAGAATATAAGTTATAAAAGTCAAAAATAGAAACGTAATCACAAAATATTAAAATAATTTTTGGTAATCATATAGTTGATTAAAAAGATGAAAAGCTGCCTGCAAGATTCATTGAAATATTCGCAATTAAATCACACGTAGATATACACTCACACACACATATTGATAAAATACAGGTATTGAGCAAATAAAAACAAATTTATGCACACGATAAAATTCAAGATATAAATGATATAAACATAAAAAGAAAGAAGATTTATAAAACAAATCAAACTTGGTCCCGTAACAAAAGAATTATATATATAAAAAAATCATACAATAACAAATATATGTTGAAATAAATAAATATGTGTGTAAACTAAATAGTTTCATCGTTTAATTAATTAATAAATTAAATTAATTTATATCTTACAATAATCACAATTTTTAATATTAATCTACTACCAAAAATCGTACGTTTTTTTTTTATTTAATCAAATTAATAATTTAAAAAACAAAACAAAAAAGGGGGAAATCTTGAGGTAAGTACAAATTAATTTGAGAAAAACTATAAAAAATGATTACATATTACGTTAATTATTTATATACAGAATCAAATCTAAAACTAACACGACCACAGTGTTACAAATATAATACAAGTCTAAAAACTTACAAGTTGTATAAATTACCCTACTGTATTGTAGTTTTGTTTATATATGTTATAAACATCAAAGTTTCGACTATATTGGGGTTCTATTGAATGAATAAATAAATATTAGTGACTGTACCCCATTGTTTCTTTCTTAATAATATTAACCGATTAATAATTTAATTGTACATTGAGTTTATTGGAACTATCAGCTAATTTAAAAAAAAATATGGCAAATTTTGATGGCTTTATATCGGTTGATTTTCGTTTCAAAAAAAAAAACGGAACCATCAGTAAATAGGCCTGTATTAGACGAAACATAACACAAAAAAGAAAACAAATTACAGCTTCTTTTTGTTAGCTTTCTCGGCTTTTTTCAACATCTTCTCTTTCTCTTTACGATCGCGCTCCATTTGTTTACGTTCTTTCTCCGCTTGCACCTTTAATTCTTTGATTTTACGTTTCAAACGGCTCTTATCATCGCTCGTTATACCCAACAATTTAAAATCAGCCGATGTTAATAACAATAATGCACTACCATTCACTTGAAGTTCAACAAATTTCGGTATATGGTGTTCTAAACCAATAGCCAACAACCACTGGCACACCTTTTATTTAAATAAAAAATAAAATTATTGATTATACGATTTATAGTTGAGACAATACCTGTTCTTTGGTCCAATCAGTAACAGGAGCCGATTGCCAAAAGTGCATACTACCTTTCGTCGTACTGGCAATACTACATGATGATAAACTTAAATCAGTTGTTGCCCATGATGTTGTATCATGTCTTGATGGTGATACAGAACCAGATGATAAACTAGATGGTGATGGGGGTGTTGGTGATGATGTATTATTTTGATGTTGCCATGGTGTACTACCTGGGGGTGATAATGTAACGGGAACAACTTTCTTAACTACAACACACAATAAATAAATCAAACAGAATAAATAATCGTAAAAAAAATATAGAAAGCATTAAAACATAAAATTGATTTAAATATGCAAATCAAATCGTAATAACTATCAAGAAACAAAAACAATTAAAATTGCTAACCTTTTGCATTTGCCTCGCTAACAGCTTGACGTATCTCTTCTAATAAATGTTGAGCAGCATTATGTTTAGCTTTTTCATCTAAATCATCTGTTGAACTATTTAAACTATCCGAACCTAGGCGCTTTTCACGCTCCGCCAACACCTAAATTCACATTAGAAAACAATCAAATTCTGTAAATTCAATAGGAGTGATAATTACAAGCCCGTAGCGTGGTATATCTAGATTGACGTCTTAAAATTGTTATTAAACAGGAAAAGTTGGCAAATTTCCTATTTTTTAAAATTAACAACAGTTACTTTTTTTATATTGAAGTTAAAGTTGGCTATGGAAACTTAATTGTGAACGTACCACAATTTTTAATACATTTGTTGTATATCTATATATATAAGCTCAAATGTCAAACTAATGGTTGACAGTTCAATGGTACGTTCACAATTAAATTTCCATAGTCAACTTTGACTCTAAATTTAAGAAGTCTCATTATAAATAATTAAAAAATTACATATGTTTTATTTATTAAAGTAAAACTAAAAATGTATATTTTTCAAATCAGAAATAAATAAGCTCTTTGATAATCTAATTTTCTAATACAGTTTGTATTTAAAAAAAAAGCAATTTTATATTCTAACTCTAAAATTATCAAAATAATCAATAAACAAGAAGCTCTATTGAATTTTATTTGAAAAAGTGCCTGTAGAAAGTGATATTGTTTTTTTTTTTCAATACCTGTGATAGTATCCAAGATACTATCACAAGATATTCACTTTCTGATTATTACTCGAATACAAAAGATGGGCAACTTTTATTTTTATCAACAAACTAGTCGAAAAAAACAGCACGGTATTGTGAAATTACTTTTTTCTATGTCTTCTTGTTACCGCATAGCTTTTTTTAATTTGTTACATGTTTATTTCACCTTATATTTTTATGTACTGTCTCTTGTTTTTGAAAAATTAAAAAAGGGGCGCACAATTTTACCTTTGCACCAAGCGCAAAAAAGCATGCTACGGGCCTGGATAATTACCTGTTTAAGTTGTTCGGCGAGTGATGCAGGCGGTCCCATTCCCAAATTCACACTTTTCCCACTGGTAGTATTCCAAGATTCACTATTTTGTTGTTGTTGTTGTGAATTAAAACTAGATTCTTTCTGCACCCTAGCATAAACAACATTAGTGTTGTTGACATTTGTTGTTTTTTGTTGTATTTGACTATATTGTACGTTATTATATTGTTGATTCTGTGCGTTATATTGTAATTGTTGTGCTGAATATTGTGAATATAATGTGCTTGCACTTAATGAAGTTGGTCTAGATGTTCGTTTTGTTTGTACTGGTGGTGTTGTAGTTGTAATTGTTTGTGTTATTGTTGTTATAATTGTATTATCATTTTGATTATTATCAATTAATTCATCACCAGAATTATAACATTCATCTAAATTATAATCGGAACTACTATTACTTAATGAACCGCTCGATTTCTTTGAATTTGATGATTGTGTTGGTAATTGTCGATTAGCTAAACCACCACCACTACGTGTAACTAATTCAGCTTTTGATTTATTCGCTGATATATCTAATAATTCATGTTGTGGTACAGCACGATCTAATTCCTCTTTTATTGGTAATTTACGTTCGACAGTTGCTGTTTTATCATCATCTGGACTAATATCACTAATCTCTGTATCAGAGAAATCTGTTTCTAATGTATTTATTGTTTGATATAATGGTGATTTTGTTTGTTTTAATAATTGTTGTTGTTGTTGTAATTTACGTGACATTTGTGGTGTTAATTGTTTTATATTTAAACTATCATATGGTAATGACAATGGTAGGCCAGCTTTACGCTGTGTTTCCAATAAATCCTGTTCTAAAACAATTATACGATCTTTTAAATTCTTCACTAATGAATTATATTCAGTATCTTTTTCTTGTAATAATTGTTGATAGAAATCTTCACGATGCAACATATCTAATTCACGTTGTTGATATTCACGTACTAATTGTTTGGCTTTATTATACTTTTTCTCTAATATATTATATTGTGATTGCGATTGTTCCAACATATTTTGATAAGTTTGTACGTCTTTCTTTGTTGATAATAGCACTTTTTCGGTTTCTTTTAATTTTTGATTTGTTTGTTCCAATTTCTCACTATCATCAGGCTTAAGACCGTTCTGTTCCATTAACTGAAAGCACCAACAAAATTTAATATTGTATCGATTAACGTACAAGTTAAATAAACTAGCGTGTTAGGGTTAGTGGAATAGGGTGTGTTCAACTATAATTACAATCCATAACGATAATAAAATATTTGATAATTGCATGCAAAAATTTAATAAACCATAAAAAGGACCTACCTTATTTTTCAATCGTCCAACTTCCATTTCGGTCATATTTAATTTACGTTGAGTCTATATTAATGTGAATTGTAAACAAAAAACAAAAAAACAATAAACATTAATTTGGTTAATTATGCAGCAGCAGTAACAACATAAAACAATACAAAAATGCATTTTTAGCTAAAATTAAATTAATTCTCACCTCTTGAAGTAGTATTTTTAAAGATTCCATATCGTTAGTGTCTTGTTCGTTGTCGAATAAATTTTCAGCATTCACTGACGGACTAGTTGGACCATCTGAAACGCTAGTATTCGCCGATCCTGCAAATAAAAAAAAACACTTAATCAATCAAAACAATTCAAGGGTAGTTTCAACCGATATTACCGCCACTAAATCTAGAGAAATCTAGAGAAAATGGGGAATGTTTAATACACGATATCTCACTTGTTTTTTAAGATGTAGAAACGCGCGATAACGTTATAAGAACATTTCAAGGTGCAGGAGAAGGACGATTCTGTAAAATTTTGAGGAAATTCAGAATTATAAACAATTCTCTCAGAGCATGTTTTTTCTACAATTTTCCCCACAGCTCAGCTTATGTTGATTATTTTTTAATGAAAATTCAATGATGTAAAGACATTTCTCCTGCACCTTGAAACGCTTTTTCTATAATGCTATCCCGTGTTTCTACATCTTAAAAAACAAGCGAGAAATCGTGTTCAAACATTCCCATTTTTCGTAAAAAGTACTGGTCCGCCGCACCTTTAAGCAATAAAATTTACCTGTTAAGGGAACGGTACTAGCATCGCTTTGTTGTTGTTCAGCTTCCAATGCCCTTAATCGTCTCTCTTCCCTCTCCTTATCAGCTTGTAATGATTGTTTTATCAATTGTGCCACTTCACTATTTTCTGGATTACGTTCACGTCCAATACTGAATTTAACTAAACCGGATGTATTTCGTAAAACACTAGCAGCATAAGCTTGTGTTACACCAACAAGACTTTTACCATCGACTTCAATAATTTGATCATTGACTTGTATACGTCCATCTTTAGCAGCGGCACCATTTGCTGTTATTGTTTTAACAAATATACCTAATTTCTCTAAGCCAGCATCAGCACCAACACCCATACCAATAATACTTAAACCTAAACCTTCTGGTCCTTTAATTAATTCAACTGGGAACACATCCATTTTTTCAACACGTTTCTCTAATTCATATTCAGCAGATGCAGCAACTGGATCAACATCTTCATTACGTCTATCATAATCAGTTATACTGAATGTTGAATAGACTTTCATTGGTTCAGTGGAAAATGCCACTCGACTCGGTTTAGGTACATAAGTTGGATAGTCTAAATCATCATCATCATCTTCTGGTGGTAAACCGGGTACCTCCATCCAAAAATGACCGTCTTCATAATAATGAACACCATGTTCGATACCAACTATAGGAATTGATTTTGGGACATACTCATTTGTTGGATCAATATTATCCAAATTATTATCAGAAATACTAGTCACTGAATCTACATATATACAAAGAGAAGAGGAATAGTTATTTATACAACTAGTGTGTTATGGGGCAAATAATTCACGAGAGAAAAAGTGAGTCACGAGACGTCAGCCGAGTGTAGTAATTTTCTCGAGTGAACTATTGCCCATAACACACGAGTTGTAGACAATATTTTATCCAACACCGAATAAATAGTTATTTGTATCACAAGGCCAGAAACTAATCAGTTTCTGGCCGTGCGATACACAATATTTTTGGTGGCACCTTGTGTAATTTAAAGACGTATATATTATATTATATTCATAACTCACAAGTGAGTTATGAGGAACTTTACTGATCTAAAAATCGATTGAATTATGGTGTTATAACACAACGGTGTTGGATAAATCATCAATATTACAACATGAATTCTCACCAATCAAGCCGGAATCTGTAGCTGAAACACTAGCATTATATTTATCATCATTGTCATCTTGTTGTGATGCATCAATACTTGATGTTGATTCATAATATTGTGATAACGGTTCTATTTCTTTAATTTTCTGATTATTATCATTTAAACTGATAATAGTATCCTTATATTGATCTAAAGGTTCCGTCATTGATTCCTCCTGTAATGATGGTGGTCCTAAACTATCATTTAACGAGATTGGTCCAGATGAGTCGTGTATTGATGCTGTTATCGAATCTTGTAATGAATTATTATTTTTTGTATCTTTTGAATTTAATAAACGTGTAACTTCTTGTGCTTCCTCATCGGATAATAAATCCTGTCTTGAACTGAATATTGAAAATATAGTTAAATAAAATTTTAGGAAAATTACAAAAAGTACTCACTTAATTCGTTTTTCTAAAATCCTGAAAATACAATTTTTGAATTAATTATAGTGTTTTATTTTGATTATGCTAAGACTTACTTGGTGCTTAAGAGATGTTCAGCTTCAGCTGGTGTCATTGTATCAGCTTCAGGTACATTCTTATCACTAATATGTTCATCACTATCACTAGCATCAGCATATTCAACATCATTTAAATCTAAAATATTTGCTTCAGAATATTGTTTTTCTTGTTGTTTGGCACATTTTTCCTCTTGTAATACTTCTCTAATCATAAGAAACGGTTCTGATTTACGATTAATTCCATCTTTATCAATACTATTAGCATCAAGAGTGTCTTGATTTTCAATTTCACTTATATTAATTTGTTGAATATTATCGTGATTGTTACTATTATAAATAATATCAGAATCAATGGATTTTTGTTGTTTGATTTCAACCGGTTCTTGTTGTTGCTGTTGTTTATTTTTTTGTTTGTTTGGTACAGCATATAAAATCTCGATTTCCGCTTGGGTTAATTTCGTATTAGCACGTTCAATTGAATTATTCTCGTAATTATTTATAGGTTCGTCTGTTATTTCTAATGGTTTATCTTCGTTTATTGGTAAATCATATAGGGATTCTTCGTGTGGTAATAGTTTCGCTTCAATATGTGGATATGGTTCGTTGAAACCACCTTCATCCAATGTTGATGTTGTTGATATTATTGATGCTGGACGACTACCTAAGCCAGCAGCTGGAATGTTTAATGAAATACTGGAGACTTTTGTACGTCTTGTTGGCACTGCTACTGTTGTTGTTGTTGTTGTTACATTTATTAATTCATCATCTTCAGTCTTATTATCAGTTTTAACGGATTCATTCGTCGAATCTACACCAACAGAAAGAGAAATAGAAAACAAAACAACAATTATTTAAATCAATTATTAATTTATAAGCACTTAAACCTGAACAATCTAAACATAATAATCTTAAACGGAGGCACATTTTTACTAAATGTTTCACCATTTATTAATTCAAAACAAAACAAATGCAACACTTCATTTAACAAATAATTAAAACTAATTGTTTTTATTGTTGTTAGTTATTATTTCTACTACTATAGAGACTCTACTTAATCAAGTGTAAGTAACAGTAGATTAAGATGAAACACTGGCCTCTCCCAAACATTACTGATCTATAAATAAATTCCAACAGACCTACACACACATATGTATTATACAGAGTCGCACAAAGTTAATTTTTGTTTGCATATAATATTTGTGTTCACGACTAAGGCAGCCTCCTTTTTTTTAATATTATTATTATTCGAAACTGCCTACATTCAAGCTGATTAGGTTGCATTTAAACAAACCCATTAACAATCATAAATACAAGTGTTCTTGTTGCTGTTTTTAAAGGTTGTATTGTATTATCTTTATTATCCTAACCTTTATGTTAATGGTTCGTGAAAAAGTTTAAAGCCTTCATTTTTTTGGTTGGATTTTATAGTTCTTTTTTTAAACTGTCTGCAAATTTTGACGTCTTTCTCCCACTCGTATGCGTGTACGAGTTTTTAGTTGAATATTTTTGGAAAAAAATTTATATTAAATTTTAATTTCTGATAATATTTGATACGAATTTTAACTCTATTAATCATTTTATTATTATTAACTCTATTTGAAAGTGTGTAGGTTGTTCTACGGCTTCTGTAAAAAAGAGGTTTCCTGTGTTCTCTAAAAGAATGTTGCTTTTTTTGGAATTCTATACAGGTCTTTCATTATTTTTTTTGGGGGGATCGTGTTTAAAAATACAAAATACGAAAGTTAGTTGAAATTGGTATTTCCTCGTTATTTCTGCACGAATAGAGCTTGATATTGTGTATACATATATACAGTTCGTCTGTTTCGACTTAATCAACTTTATTTTGAATTAATATTCGTTCCACTTGGCATATGTCATCTTGAATTATTGCCCTTGTATTATGTTGAAATTCAAGTCAACTTAACATTCTCAAATTTTAGGAAACATCGATTTCATTCCTTGTATACTATATTGGTGAAAGTGTAGTATCTAATTTAAACTGCTTCTCCCTTACACGCAGTTCTAAAATTGTTCAAGTTAGCTTCCGATAGCTCACAAGAAAGCTGTTTTTATAAATTGATACACGTTTAAAATTTTGTTGTGTCTGGTGAAATCGCTACAACTAGCGTGATGGAATCTGGAATCGATCTATTACTAGTTCATTTTAAAATTGATTTTATAACTATCGCTATCCTGCCTAACAGACTATCAGTACGATAAAGTAAATTTCCTTATAAATTATAATAGCGTATAAGTTATTATAAGCCTACAAATTATAATACGTTATTATAACTTTATAGTTTCATTTTGATACAGTTTGAGAATGATAAAATTTTTATAAAAAGCAAAGCATACAAAATTTTAAAGTTCGTTTAATTCTCCATTCTGAAGGAAATGTAGTACGTAGCTACATAAATACATATGTATGTTTAATTAATCGGCCTATGATGAAACACAAAGAAGGCTTACTAAAACAACTTTCAACTCAATTGTCACAATTAACAACAAAATAATTAATTAACTGTAGCTTTTTTGGATGGAAACGAATGGACGAAATTTTTAATTCATCAAATCAAGATTTACTGGAATCTTTTTTTTATGCATGTAGAATGTTGTAAAGCTGTATAAATAACATGTAGAATATTCTATGTTAACGTCATTTGTGACAGTTAATGTCATTTTGTTAAGCCTTCTATTCATTTCATTATAGTTGAATTAATTTGACGTAGGCGACTAAGATGTATGCCACTTTCAAACTGGGGAGAAAATTAGATAAAAATGAAAATTAATTAATACAGTTCGTTACAGACTTTTTCTATATAACAATGCAAAGAGAATAAGCAGGATATTCGAGGTTGAAAGCTGCCTGCAAGAAAGTCTCATTCCGGCTAAACGTCAAAAGTTAATTCCAAGCTATAAGATTTGAGAGAAATTGCATTATTTGTGTCATTTAATTTCCAAATTTTAACCTTTTAACCGCAATAGTTTAAAAGATATGAATTTTTCAATCAAATTGCAAAATTTAAAATTTCATAGAGTCAAAATATATGAAAAACTGATGGTGCTAAATCATGATGAGTCAGATTATCAAATTCCCCTAAGAATTAACCAAAAAATTCAAAAATAAAAGAGTAGAATGCACTACCCCACATAACAGGCCTTGCTAGAACAACGAAAATGTTTTCCTAGAGATAGTCAAAAAAAAACCTCCTTAAGATTTCAAAAACTTCCATCAAAACTTATCCTTTTAATGGTAAACTTCAAACTTGATCCATTTTTCGAAATTTTCATAAATAAATGTTGTAAGGACTATGCGTTACTTTCTACTCATGCTGTGTGTACGTATAGAAAGATAGTTTTACAGCTTTAATTATAGACGTATTTTGATAACTCAAGTTCAATCTGTTACAAATGTAAACAAAGTAGAATATCTGAATGTAAGCACCTAAATTAAGAGTAATCTAGGAAAAGTTTCTGCCCTAATCAGTATTAAAGAGATTTATGTTTATAATTTATAACAGTTGTGTACTATTGATGGTGTCTCTCCAATTACTGAATACATTTCAAAAAACATCTCTATTTTTATATTAATGAATTTTTTGAGTGAAAGAGATTAATATAAATTATCAAAAATTTGTATAAACCATACTGATTAATGTAGTAATTTAGTCAAGGCTGTATGTACAGCTTTTTCAACATTCTTAACAAGTAAATTATGGTTACATGAGCCTTGATAATGTGGATTTAAAACTTTAAGCCTACAAATGTCCTCAATTTAATTATAAACATTATCATTAAAAATACAGTAAGCCATATTTTTCCCCCCAGTTTAGATCGGAAATATTTTCTAGAAGAGCTACTGGTACACTTAAACGAATTCTTGTTTTTTTTCCCTCTACACTTACCAGTTATGTGCGACTTTTCATTTGGTTCCTGTTCTTGTTTCTCATTTTCCGATTTCAATTTACTTGGACTACTTGGTGGACTCAATGACGATAAACTGCCTGATGTAACTGATAAATTCTCTTTACTACTAGCATCTTTATCATCCAGTAATAGTGATTTATTTGTATGGTTTTGTGTTGTTTGTGATGATGGTGATAAATTTTGATTATTAACACGTATCTTTTCATTACTAATACTATTACTATTGCTATTATTACTATTAATATTATTACAAATATTTTCAAGATTGAGCAAATTTTTCGGTGGTGGTGTCAATTCCCTTAATGGTATATCATGTTTAACTGATGTAACAAATTGATCATTTGCTGTTACAATTAAACTACTGGCACGTTCTTTTCTTGTTGTTATTATTGGTGGTGGTGGTGTTGTTGAAGAAGACGAAATTGAAGAATTTTCTTTCAATTTTGTTGTATTTGTTGTTGTTATTGGTATAACGGAAGCTGGCCGATCTTTACGCGACACATATGGCCGTCTTGATGCTTCTGTACGTATTGGTGGTGATGGTGGTGGTGGTGATTTTGGTGGACTTTTTATTTTATTATTAAACGATGCACTACGTGTTGTTATACTTTTATTACTATCACTATTCTCATTTGTTATGATATCTTTATTATTGCCACTTATATTATTATTATTATTATTATTATGATTAACAGCCAATTTTATTTCACTTTTATTTGGATCACTATTATAACGATTTGTACGTGGGGTTTTACTAGCAAAATGTGATGTCCAATTTTTCTGTTTTTCAATCAATTCACGACTATTAAATTTACGTTCCGGTTTCTCCGGTTTTTCCGGTTTCTTTGCTAATGTTGGTTTCACATTACTAACACTACTACAACTACTACTAGTGCGTTCTTTGAAATTCTCATTATTTTCACAATTATTATCGTTAACTTTAATACCATTCGCTTTATCATTTTTAACATGATCACTATGATGATATTTCTCTACATTCTCCTTATGTTCCGGTGATGGTGATCGAGCTGTTTTAGTGGTTGTTGTATCACTATTTGCTGAACTACTTCTAGAACGGGAACGTGTTGTTGTTGTTGTCTCTAAAATACTGGAAGCACTTTTCGTTGATTGCAATGGAATAATTCGATGGTGATGATCACTATTAACATTAACACTACTACCACGGTTACGATTCTCTTCACCTAATTTCTCAAATAATGCACGTGCATTATTAAAACGTGTTACATGCGATTCAGTTCTCATTACGCTAACAATATTTGTTGGTGATTGTTGTTCATTTTCTAATTTTTCTGTTATTGATGTTGTTGTTGTCGTCACGGTCGATGATACTCCACTACTACCAACTTTTTGTTTTATATTAATACTACTACTACTTTTTAATGGTGTTAAAATATTTGACTCGTCTTTTTGTGGTAATTTCGATTGGAAAATGTTTGCAATTTCTGAAACTTTCGAACCACAATATGGTCGTGATGATGATGTTGTTCTCTTTTCATCCATAACTGGAAACTATAAAAACAAAAATAATACAACATACATAGAATAAAATCATTAAACAAACTATTTAAAGATGGAATCGAAGAATTATTGAATTTAGTAGCAATTTTCTGATAAGAATTGTTTAAATTGATAAAAACATATATTCTTTACAGAAGACAAAGTAACAAAATAATTCTATCCATTGTTATAATTTTCTACTATTAATGTATCAATACAAGAGTTGTTTAATTGCAGTGTATTGTAGGGGTTTTAAATAAAACAGAGTCAAGGAAACAGAATATAAAGAGGCGCAAGGGGTTGTAAAACGCCTAGTTGGGGAAAGAATCGATATTTAACAGTATCTGCCAACGTTAACATTGAATATAATACGTGTATAGAAAACTATAAAACAAGTATGTAGATGAAAACAGAAAAAAGAAAATACATTGAAAAATTGATGACAAAGCAACCTAAATTTAGCCTATACAGGGTTATTCACGTCTGACGAAAAGTTCTTATGGCGACTCCCATTATTTGTCGAATAGTTCGAAAAATATTTCAAGGATTTATAGAGTAGTTACTGGAGATCATTTTAGCAAAATTAGAACCTCGTGGCTCATTTAAAAGTTGGTCAAAAAACGCTCGTTTCTACGGATGTTGTGGTTTTAAAAACGAGCTAAACACGGAAAACGATTAAGAATGACTCGGAGACTCGTCAACATTGATTTTTTTCGTTTTTCTTAATTTTATTCTGGAATCGATGGAAATGTTTTGCATTTTCTCTAGAATGCAATCGAGAAAAACAAAAAAAGACACTGTCTGGATTGTCTACAAATCATTCTTAGTCGTTTTGCGAGTTTAGCTCATTTTTGAAAATCGCGACCCTGTATAAAACAACCAAATTAAAGTAGTTTCATCTACTTTCGTCGTAAAATTAATGGCACATTAATAATTAAATTAAAAATAAAAATAAAAACAGTCAGCTTTTACTTTAATATTTGCTACGCTTTCGTAAACACAATAAACTGAATCATCTTCTATGGTTGAAGTACATCGATAATAACCTTCGAAAATTTTTGTGAAACTGTTTTATTACTAAAGAAAGAGGTTTCTAATTGTTTCTAAATCGTTTATTTCTAATTATCTTTTTTTAGATAATTACAAATTTCGATATAGATCGTAATCTTCGCTCTAGACTAGTCTAGACTTTAAAAATCTTCAAATACATCTTATGTTGTAATTGATTTTTAACGATAATAATAAAATGATTTTACAAGGCTGTTTTTTTTTGTAAATGTGGTCATTTCTTATAAAACTCCTATTAGTTGGCGAGCAATTTGAAAAATATCTCAAGGATTTGTAGGGTAGTCCCTGGAAACCATTTTAACACAATGAGAACCTCGTAGCTCATTTGGAAGTAGGTCAAAAATCACTCGTTTCTGACGATGTCGCAATTTTCAGAAAGTAACTCAAGACGTAAAATGACTAAAAATCACTTGAGGATCCTCCCAACATTGATTCTTTTCGTTTCTCTCCATTTTATTCTGGAACAGGTGGAAATGTTTCGCATTTTCTCTAAAATGCAATGGAGAAAAACGAAAAAATCAATTTTGGGAGGGTGTTTGAGTCATTCTTAATCGTTTTATGTATTTAGCTCATCTTTGAAAAGCAAGACATTGTCCAAAACGAGTGTTTTTAGCAAACTTCCAAATGAGCTACGAGATTATAATTTTCCTAAAATGATCTCAAGGGACCCCCCCCCCCACAAATCCTTGAAATATTTTTCGAATTATCTGTCAAATAATAGGAGTTTTACAAGAATTGATCACCTTTAAAAAAACACCCTGTATACCTCGATAACTCCAGTGGAAACCACGATTTCAATCAACAGTCTTTTGAGGATTTATCTTGATATGTCGTTTACAGTAGTCAAATAAAGCTGTTGAATAAATCTTAATAATATAGGGGATAGAAATGTTATATTTGAAAATTAGTAATAGCATCGAATAGACTATCAGCTCTTCTACAAATGAGATTTTAACGATAAGCCGACAAAGTAAATAGAAGGTTTTGAA
>JAZBGW010000196.1:0-14454 GCA_037464815.1 Mylabris variabilis
GTGAATTCTTATGGCAAGAAGGACATACAGCTTATGCTTCACAAGAAGATGCATTTAAAGAAGTTGAAGTTATATTAGATTTATATGCAAAAATCTATACAGATTTATTAGCAATACCTGTAATAAAAGGGCGGAAAACTGAAAAGGAGCAATTTGCTGGTAGTGTTTATACGTTGACAGTTGAAGCATTTATTTCAGCTAGTGGCCGTGCTATACAAGGTGGTACATCACATCATTTGGGACAGAATTTTTCAAAAATGTTCGATATTGTCTATGAAGATCTTGAAACACAAGAGAAACGATATGTTTATCAAAATTCTTGGGGCATTACAACACGCACCATTGGTAAAGACTTTAAATTAATTTTATATGGAGCGAATTTAATTGATTTCTTTTAGGTGTTATGATAATGGTACATGCCGATAATCAAGGTTTAGTTTTACCACCACATGTTGCTAGTGTTCAAGTTGTAATTGTACCATGTGGTATTACTGTTGGTTTATCAGAAACAGCAAGAAATCATTTACAAAAATCATGTGATTCACTTGAAAATGAATTGAAAGAATTTGGTATTAAAGTTAAAGGTGATTATCGAACAAACTATTCACCAGGATGGAAATTTAATCACTGGGAATTAAAAGTAAATTATTTGAGAATTATATTTTTTCATTGCATTATAACTTGTATTCTTTAGGGTGTTCCGATTCGTGTCGAACTTGGCCCTAAGGATATCGAAAAAGATCAAATTGTTGCCGTTCGTAGAGATACGGGTGAAAAACTGACAATACCACGGAAGGGTGTAGCCCAAGCATTAAAAGATCTCTTAGAAAAAATTCATAGCACTCTATTACAAAAGTAATAATTTTATTAAATAATAAATTAGATCAATTGTTTTATTGATAATTTTAGGGCAACTGATGATATGAAAAACCATACAGTTCTATTGAAAGATTGGTCTGAATTTGCATCAAATCTTGATAAGAAAAATATAATATTGGCACCATTCTGTGGTAGGGCCTATTGTGAAGAGAAAATTAAAGCTGACAGTGCAAGAAATGATGAAGTAAGTGAACCTGGTGCACCATCAATGGGTGCAAAATCGTTGTGTATACCATTAGAACAACCAGCCGAAATTCAATCTGATGATACATGCATTCATCCAGAATGTGAAAATGAACCACAATTTTATACGTTATTTGGCCGTAGTTATTGAAACATTACTTGTAGAACTTTTTCTTTGAAAAAATAAATTAATTACAATTCCAATTATTGAATAAACTTTGAAAATGATTTATTTAATTTATCCGTGATATTAAAGTTACGGTTTGGCAAAGTTGCAAAAATCTTGACAACAGCTAACTGTAGTGGAACACAAAAGTTGGGAAAATCTATGTATAGTCGTTGCCAAATCACTTTGATCTTCGAAGACTAACGAATGAACTAATAATTGTCATTTAAAAGAAATCCCACGTTATAAATTTAAGTAGTTAGACAAAGATGCCAATAAAAACTACTTGAGATACTGATTTATGGCTACCTACACGTCAAGCGGCCTTCCTTTTTTAATACGTTACACAGGACAAAGATAGGTAAACATTCTCTTGTCGCTTTCTCCGTAGTTGTAAAAATGAATATGGGAGTAGATTTGATTTTATATTTGTCAAAGTATTGAAGTTTTTGAAATTTTTACTTGATTTTGAGCTACGGTTTTTAACTATTATCCGACAGATGCCTGGAAAACAATTTGTAATTAATTTATTAAATATTTTGAGCGCGAAAAACAAAACAGAACAATACTACATTAGTCAAATGCAGGCTTATAATTTTTCGTCTTAGTTAATGGCGACCGGAGATTAAAGTTATTTGGCAACGACTATATTTTATATCATTTACTGGTAATTAATTTGCTAATAAGACAAAAAACTCTATTCTCTTTCATTTATAAGTTTACTAATATTACATTTTGGAGGCACTAATTAATGATGAATATTTATTAATAAAAGACAAGCTTTAATATTTTACATTGTAACATAAGTTGGTGTGGTCATAACACCGCAATTATTATCTTTAGCTGACATTAATATATAACCATCATTACCCCACATATTAGACCAACTATTCTTAATTAACCAATAATCTTCTCCATTCATTGTACCATAACCAACAGCTAGAACAGCATGATCTAATTGATCTACTTTATTACCACATTCTGGTTCATAATACACTCCATTTGAATAATAACTGAATGTACGATGGCTAGCATCAATTGCTACACTAATTGGACCATGTTTGAAAATTGCAAATCTTAATGCATCTTTATCATTTGTTGTAACATTAACATAACCAGTAATTGGTGCGACTTTCTTTACTTTATCGGCATGACAATAACCGTCTTGTCCAAGATATGGACCATAATCTTCGTCTGTTGGAATACCACCGTGTTTCATCATCCATTGGTATGCACGGAAATCTTCACCACCATCACAACCATTATTGCCATATCTATTGATAATATAACAGAAATAATAGATGGAATTTAATAAAAAAATACAGCTGTATTATTACCCCCAGGAACAATCGACAAGAGCCTGTTGTGATAATGATACAAGTTGACCGCCGTTCTTTAAGAAATAAGCACCTTCGATCGCACCAACAGTTCCGAAACTCCAACAAGAACCACAAACGGATTGATCTTAAATTTATGATTAATTAAACATAATTTAAAAAATAATTATTAGTTATTTTAAATTGCTACAACCACCATGTAGGGGTTTTAAAACCATCTCCAAATCTTAAAAATGAATTACCTCTAACTGGTGTTACGGCTCCATAAAGTCGCCAATCGAACTCATCGGGTAGGTTGACTTTAGGGAGTTTTTTATATGGGAATGGAGCACCACCATTATATTCACCTGTATAGATTTTACCTCTCAACGCTTTTAATTCAAGTGGTGTCTTATCAGCCAAATGATTGACACTTAATGTATATCCTAGGTAAAATATTTTTTAAGTGGGTTCACATTTCTTATCGCTCAAAATAATTACCTCGATTTTGGCGATTCACTGCATGAATAAAACGTATATTTTGCCGAAAGATTTCTTTACGTTGAACGTGTTCCGTCTCGGTTTCATATTGTTTACCGTGTTTGCTTTTAAATTTATCAAATTCAAAATCTAAATGTTTCGTTTTTTCAGGACGAACATATTCAGCCATTGGGTTGAACGTATAGATGTGTTTATCGCCAGGACCAGGAAATGAACTACATGGCATATCTGTAAATTTCACTGTTAAAATAGTAAACAAAAATAATCAATATGAAAGAAAATACTTGATGGGAGTTTGAAAATATTATCAGGAATTTCAGAGACATCAAAAGAATCATATTCCAAATAGTAATGATCATAATGACTACCTAATAAGGAATTATAACCGCGCATCTCATACCTTAAATCAATTCGATTAAACGTTAATTAGTTAATTAATTTGAAATATAATTTATTGAGACTATACCGAATAGGAACAGCGATTTGGTTACCATTCTCGTCAGTATCGAATTTAATCCAAACCGTGTATCTATTGAGTTTTTGTTCAACAGTTTGATGAAGTTGCCATTTATCAACTTCAATCCCGCCAATAGTGTCTTTACCAGCACATTGGAACCCATCTAGATTTGGAAGAATACTTTGCGATTCAATTTTAGAATCTTCGGTACCATTAACTTGAAGACACGTCTTCACATTTGTTTCAGTTTCGGTTGTAATAGGTGCAATTTTTAAACTTGTCCCATATTGAGCATAGTTTTCCAATTGATAAGTCTGTACCATATTACCGTAATAATCAATACGGGAACGATGAGCCGGCCCATCATACCTATGAAGGTCAAATCAATTGAGAAATGTTTCGAAACATTAAATTAAATACTTAAAAAAGTACTCGTATTGTGATAAGGCCAATGTCCATTGTTTCAAAAATTCAAGATAAAAGATAACAAATTTGGCAACTGTTCAAGTGTGCCAACTGATAAATAAATAAATAATCATAGAGGTAATTTCCTCTACATTCTTTACAAATAAATAATATTCAAAAAAAAGCAGACATATTTCTGTGATTTGTAAACCAAGTGTAGACAACGAAAACAAGTTCAAATTTAAAAATGAACATGTTTGCCTCTTTCATTTCAAAACAACACATTATTAAGCGTTGATAATGATAAGAATTGAGAATTATCAATTAATTTTTAATAAATATAACTATGTAAATACGTTAAAATTCGACAATTTTTTAAAATTAAGCAATTCAAAAAACTTACCAAACATAGAAAGGCTCCTCAATTTCCGCGTAAGGAATGTACAAAATGCCTTTTGTTGTATATGTTGAATTCCAAACTGGCGGATTTTCCGTTCTACATTCTTGTCCTTTTACTGCGAAGCAGAAAAAATGCCCTTTTGTACTTAACCCTTGATTTTTTAAATTATATAATAAACTTACCGGACAATAATACCAAATTTATGATAAAAAATTGTATGAATAACATTATTATCATCCTTCTTATGATTCAATAATGTGGATATTAATACTTATGCGATAATCTTGAAGAATTTATAAACATCCCCCGACCTCGTATCAGCTGATAAAGACAGATAAAGGAACAAAAAAAATATTGACTGTTATTAATTCAATTACACTGATTAATATTATTGAATTGTTGAAAATTTGCTTACTAATGAGGCTGTTGAACTAAATAAAAATATTCGAAGATATTCTGAAAAAAAATTGCGGAAATAGAAAATAACGAAAATTTAAAAATACTCTATGGCTAATTGCATTCTGCACTCTGTTGACCAGTAGCTAAACCATAGATAAAATAGATCCCTACTACCTCAGAACAATCAAAGCGTACCACAACCACTATCTTTTGCTTTCAGAATAAAACTGAACTGTAAGGATAAGGAATAAGGAATTTTTTCAAGAATGTTATTATAAGTTATTACAAAATAACCTCAAAAAATCAATTTTTCAAATTCTTATTTTAATAAATATTAAGAGAGAATATATTTAAATAAAACTAAATTATATACAAAATGTAGTGATGAAGAATTTGTTGAAGTTGCTAATTTACTGGAGAAAAGTTTTCGATAATCTCAAAATTTTACCGGTGCTCATTAAGAATTTGCCAATTATTTAACGAATTAATCACCAAATAAAATAATGCATTATTTAGGGTTACTGATACTTCTTCCAATACTAAACTATATAATCTGCGATGAAGATTACTGTTATTCTGACAAATGTAAAAATGATAGTCCTGCTAATAGGTGAATAATTCATTGATCTCTTCAAATAAACACTAAAATACACAATAAATTTGTATTTTCGAACAATTTCAGGTATCTATTGTACGACATAAATCCATCTGAAGGTTTTAATTTACGTCGTGATGTTTATATGAGATTTGCAATTCTAGCCCATAAATTAAGAATTTCTAAGCAGTCGAATTTAAATAATTGCAAACTAGTATTACCACCATGGTCGCATTTAATTCATTGGCAATACCGTGATGTACCTGAACATATCCCGTGGTCATATTATTTCGACTTAGAAAGTTTACAAAGATTCTCACCAGTTATAGAAATGTATCAATTTTTTGATGGTAACTAATGTTTTAAATTTAAAAAAGATTTAATTTAATTTAATAAATACCTGTAGAAATTAATAGTAAATATTCGAAAATAATTATCGATGAAGTGTACATATTACAACATTTCAAAGATATGTTCGAGACTGGTAATTTTCAAGATCGTATGGAGATTGATGAATGCCATAGAGATTATCACACACCGTTTTTCTATTATAAAAATATAACATCGAATAATATTAGATGTTTATCATATCATGGACCTGCAACGAAATTGAAACAACTACTACAAAATTCAACAGCAATGTAATTTGCTTTGTTTGTTAATTATTAATTAAAGAAAAAAATCAAACGAGAGAAACATTGTAGGACAATTTTAATCCATCATGCTGAAGTAGCATTACATGAAATGTTTGGAGATCATTTGTATTGGCAAGCGAGACGCAGTATGAGATTCAATAAAGAATTGCGACAAATTGCAAATAAATTTCGTCGAGATTTTCTGAATTCAACAGACACGGCCGACAATACGCTTCTTCCAGAAGATTGGAGGGATGAAAAGGTAATAATATTGTTTTTGATAGAATTATCAAACAAAATGAAAGTTCCTTTATAGCCAAAGAGGACAGCTGAAGGTGGGCCATATCTAGCTGTACATTTACGTCGACGTGATTTCTTGTATGGTCGATCAAATGAATTACCAACAATTCAAGCGATAACGCAACAAATTATAAAAAAATTACAAAAACTACAATTAGATACTGTATTTATAGCAACAGATGCTACTACAATTGGTAAATGAATTGAGTTGATTAATTATAATCAATTAACTCTAAATTAAAATTGCAGAATATGAAGAGATTTTGAAAGAATTACAGGGAAACTATAAAGTTTTTAAATATAAACCTAGTGAATATGTTCAATATAAATATAAAGATGGTGGTGTTGCCATAATTGAGCAAATTATTTGTTCATATGGTCGATATTTTATCGGTACACATGAGAGTACCTTCTCATTTCGTATCCAAGAGGAACGCGAAATTCTCGGTTTTCCAACACAGACAACTTTTAATAGTTTTTGTAAAGATGATAATAATTGTGCTCAACCGTCTATATGGAAAATCGTTTATTAATTATATCTAGATTATAATGTAACTTGTGACACGAAACTATGATCATCATCGAGACTATCTTGAGAGCCTGGTATTCGTGCCGGATTCTACAATTATCAAAGATTAAAATTATTTCTAACATTAACTATAGCAACTTACTAAAGTCCTTGCTCGTTCTTCAAGTAAACTATAGGCAAAATGATTTAAAATGATCGGTTTCGGTAAGGCAACACCTTGAAAACGATAGATCGGACCGCCTGTCATATCTGTATTCAATTTAATAACACTGGCTATAGTGATCCGTCCTAAATGTCCAGTATTTGTAACCATTGGCCCTCGTGATATATCAATGTGATTACCAGCTTTATATAATGTGATTTTACCATTATTTTGTTGTGCTATATCTGGTATTTGTTTTGTTTTATGTACATTATTTTGGAATAATTCTAAAGCAAAATCACTAGTTACATCTAAACATAGTATTGGATGATTCTCTTGACAGAATTTGATCATTTCAATTGATAAAACTTTCAATTCATTTATACTCGGTTGCCAATTATCTAATGGCAATTGTACATCGTAAACAAAACTACCAGAACGTACATTTGGACTGGGAAAACTGTGCAATTGTACGTTTATATCATCTTTAAATGCCGTACTTATAACAGCACCTAATAGAAAACTACAACTCCTCCAAAAGATCTTATTAACAGCAGCTGGTTGTTGGATTGTGTAATGTAGAAATTGTAACTTACATGAATCAGGTAGTGGTTTATGCATATGCCATAGGGTATCATTGTTTAATAGAGCGACAACTGAACGGTTTGCTACAGTTTCGCCCAAATCTACAAATTAAACGAAATCAGTCTAAAAGAATTATAAAACTGATACGGAAGTGTACGTTTAGCACAATCAAAAGGTGTTGAAATACCCTTATTCATAACTAATTTCATCGTCTCCGGTGGACCTTGGTATTCAATTTCGATCTTTTCGATACGCCCAACAGCCTCCTTTTGCCGTTTCTGTTCATCTTCAAACAATTTATTTTGTCTAATTATATCCTCAGAAACAATACTGAGGAATCCTAAAATATCAACTAATTATAAATTTACACAAATATAATTTAAAATAAACTTACGTCTTTTGGTAATTTGTGCATTTCGGATAAAATTTGATAATGTGCCTAATTTAAAATTTGATAAATTCATACCGGAAAATGCTCTTAAGAAAAATCTCAGTTAAATTGAGGTTATGTTGATTTTTCATGCCAATTACACTTTCCAACGTTGCCGGTTGTCGTATTTTTTCCGGCAATCTGTAAATTCGGTTTTTTGGGGGTATACGTTAATTAACGAAGTAGACTGCGTTGAGTTGAAAAATCAAGCAGGCCTTGAATGAGACGAATATTTAATTTTACCCCACAAAAATCTAGTGTATTTTGTCTAGTGAGTTTTTCTGCGTAAACCCGGCTTTAATTATTATTTCGCCTACTTTAAAAATAAAATATGGGATCCTCCCAAAATTAATTTTTTTCGTTTTTTCCCCCATTGTATTCTAGGAAAAATATCAATAGTTCCGAGATATGAATTTTTCAGTCAAACACTGCAAAATTTAAAACTACACTAAAAGTTCAAATACCTGAAAAGCATTCAGCGCTAGACCATGGGTTATGTTATCAAAGTTCCCTTCAAAAATGCAATAAAAAATATACTGTTCTATTTAAAATAAGAATAGGGTGCACTACTCCATATAAAAGGTGTCTCTAGAAGAACGAAAATATTTTCCTAAGGTAGTTCAGGCTTTAAAATGGATATATATCAAATTTTAGAAACATCCATCAATTAGAACTTACACTTTTAATGGCCCGTCGTCAGGATACGTCCTGTATAATGTCTGTAACTATGGTTATAGCTCAGTAGCGTCCTCTATGAATACTATTATATACAAATAAAATAGGAGTGGGGATGCACATAACTGTCATTTTTTTCAGGTACGTCATTAAAGGTTAGCGTGAAACGTCAAAATGACCGACAACGTGGTTGATAGTGTTGAAAAAATTGATTTAAATAAAGACGAAAAGGCATGAGATTTTCTTTATTATTACCTTAAGAACGAAAAAAAGCACCAAAATTCAATATTTGCAAAAGAATGTTGAAAGTTTTAAGTTATCATAGAATATTAGTGCCAGGATTTCGTCAAACCTATGCAACATTGGTTTGTACACCTTTTTCCTGGTTTACCTATTAGTAATCCATAAACAGATGATGCAATTATTTGAATTATTTGCTAACTAATTCGATTATTACTTTATTGATATTAGTAATCTATAGGAAGATTTATCATTATAATGTTGAATTTCAGGCAAAAATGAAAAAGTCCAAACAAGCATCCAATGAGAAATCAGCGATTAAAGAATTGAAACCATGGCCGTCCTTTATTGAAGATCGTCTAAAGTTATGGGATAAGTTAAAAGCCGAATATGATGCTGAGATTGCTAATAAAACACCAAAACCGATAAAAGTTACGTTACCAGATGGGAAAATTGTTGAAGCTACTGCTTGGAAGACCACAGCTTATGATGTTGCCAAAGGCATTAGGTTATAAGATATTATTCTTGTTAATTTAATTAATAATAGATGTTTTTATCATTTAGTCAAGGATTAGCTGATAATGCTGTCATATCTAAAGTTAATGGTGTTCTATGGGACTTGGATCGTCCATTAGAGGAAGATTGTAGTTTAGAATTATTGAAATTCGACGATAGTGAAGCCCAATATGTGTTTTGGCATTCAACTGCTCATATTTTAGGTGAAGCTTTAGAACGAGTTTACGGTGGTTGTCTCTGTTATGGTCCACCGATTGAATCCGGCTTCTATTATGATATGTACCTGGAAGAAAAAGGGGTAAATTATCCGAAAAAAAACACCCTGCAATAAAACAATATTTTAATTGGTTTTTCTTGAAAAAAAAAAGATTTCAGCATCTGATTTTCCATGTTTGGAAACTCTAATGAAGCAAATCACTAAAGAAAAACAACCATTTGAACGTTTAGAAATGAAGAAAGAAGACCTGCTCGAAATGTTTAAATATAACCCGTTTAAAGTGCGAATATTGAAGGAGAAAGTTAATACACCGACAACCACAGTTTATCGTTGTGGACCACTTATTGATTTATGTCGAGGTCCACATGTACGACATACTGGTAAAATTAAAGCCCTCAAAGTTACTAAGGTTAATATTATTTACTTTGTTTATCAATGTAATTATTTTTTTCTTGAATTATTAGAATTCTTCAACTTATTGGGAAGGTAAAGCTGACGCTGAAACTCTACAACGTGTCTACGGTATCAGTTTTCCAGATACGAAACAATTAAAAGAATGGGAGAAATTCCAGGAGGAGGCAGCAAAACGTGATCATAGAAAGATTGGAAAAGTAATTTATTATTTTGGTTTATTAAATTAAATAATTTATATTTTCTATATTTGTTAAAGGAACAAGAATTATTCTTTTTCCATGAATTATCACCTGGTTCGTGTTTCTTCCAACCGCGTGGTGCTCATATTTACAATACGTTGATTAATTTTATTAAAAAAGAGTATAGAAAACGTGGTTTTCAAGAAGTTGTTTCACCGAATATTTACAATGCTAAATTATGGCAAACATCCGGACATTGGCAACATTACGCTGTAAATAACTTGAGTACAATTAATTAAAAATAATTCTAATTGACTTGATATTTTAGGATAATATGTTCTCGTTCGATGTAGAGAAGGATAAATTCGCTTTAAAACCGATGAATTGCCCAGGACATTGGTTAGTTTTCTTTTTGTTATTTTAATATGAATTGTTATATTTTATAATTTTCAGTTTGATTTTCGATAATCGTATTCGTTCCTGGCGTGAATTACCATTACGTCTAGCCGATTTCGGTGTTTTACATCGTAATGAATTGAGCGGTGCATTGACTGGTTTAACACGCGTCCGTCGTTTTCAACAAGACGATGCACATATATTTTGTGCACCAGAACAGATACGATGCGAAATTAAAGGAGCATTAGAATTCTTACAACACGTCTATTCAGTGTTCGGTTTTACATTCAATTTAGTTTTATCAACACGTCCGGAAAAATATTTAGGTGATTTAAAGATGTGGGATGAAGCCGAGAAGGCATTAGAGGACGGCTTGAACGATTCTGGATATGAATGGAAATTGAATCCTGGTGATGGTGCATTCTATGGACCTAAAATCGATATAACAATTATGGACGCATTAAGGCGCGCCCATCAATGTGCTACAATACAATTAGATTTTCAATTGCCGATACGTTTTAATCTATCATACATTAGGTAAAATTATAATTATTATTTTTTGCTATAATTACAAATATTTTTTATAGTGAGAGTGGTGAGAAGAAACGTCCAGTAATAATCCATCGTGCTATACTTGGTTCAGTTGAACGTATGATTGCTATATTAACGGAATCATTTGCTGGTAAATGGCCATTTTGGCTATCGCCACGTCAAGTTATGGTAATACCAGTTGGTCCAAATTTTGATGATTATGCCATTGATATAAAAAAGAAATTATATGAAGCCGGTTTTATGTCAGAAGTTGATACAGATCCAGGAGATACAATGAATAAAAAAATCCGCAATGCACAATTAGCACAATTCAATTATATTTTAGTTGTTGGCGAGAAAGAACGTAGCAATCAAACAGTAAATGTACGTACAAGAGATAATATTGTACATGGTGAATTTTCAATTGATAATTTAATACAAAAATTGAAACATTTACAAGATAGTTATGCACGTGAAGATAATTTTTAAGGTAAATTTTTCGATTATCTATCTTCATTCCAATTCTATTTAATTTGATTATTTATTGATTAATTTATGCATAATGTAACAGCTTTTGTATTTAGAGACAAGAAAAGCAATTTCTTGTGCTCGAATAAATTTGGAAGATAATCGATATTTTAGATTTGATTACGCTATCCTTCAGCTCCATTCGGTTATTCAATCCTTTATCATTTCCCCAATTTAGTTTTAACAAAATCAGGCTCCATTGTCGATGGCTTCTTTGAGTTGTTAAAACTTTACATTTAAGCAAACCGACAACTGAAAAATTGATTGATAAATTAGGGCAAATGAACTGGGAGTGTCTCGCTAAATTTCTAACAAGTAAACCAATTAAGACTCCCGATTTTGATATAGTATACCGGGTGATTCAACTAAAACGAAAAATTCATATGACTCCCATTATTTGGCGAGCGATTCGAAAAATATTTCAAGGATTTGTAGAGGAGTCCCCAGAGAAGATTTTAGCCAAATTAGAACCTCGTAGCTCATTTGGAAGTTGTTCAAGAAACGCTCGTTTTGGATAAGATCGCGATTATTAAAAACGAACCAAGCACTCAATACGACTTACAAGGAGAGGTCACGACCTCGAAAATGAAGTTCGGAACGAGCTTTTGCAGGCTTGTAGTATACCTTTAGGTTAACAACATATTAAAAAAACTAAAGCGGACTAGCCAGTCAATCTTGAGAAAAAAGCCTTTAAAGTCTTTTGCGTCCATTTAGTATTATTAAATTATTCGCTTAATTGTGACTTGAAATAGCTCAACGGTACTCTTGGACGACATCTTGTCCAAGAGTACGCAAAAACATCCTCTCAGTTTTTTTGAATTTCTTGCTATAACGTGTTAAGCTTTCAAATTCTAACTTCAATTAACCGAGTTCCACTTGTTTAATGACTAATGACTAATTGAAAGTGCGTACTGTTGCCCCAAGCTTCCCTTAATCATTTTTAGTATCAGCCACGATCGTTGCACATCCCGATTTTTAATGTTCTAGCATAATTAGAGCTATTCCAGTTGATTTTGTCAGTCTTCACTTAAAAAAGGTGACAAATGATTAGGGTCAATAATATAGATCTTCCATATCCAGGGTCGGCGCTATATCTCGCTTGGCCCGGTTGCCCAGCGGCCTAGTGCGCCACTGCTTGTTGGGGGTTGAAAAATTATAGACAACAATTTTTTATGTCTTTTGTGATTTTCTACTTCGTCGTGAAGAACATCAGTATGAACGTTTTCTTATATTAACAGACAACTGTAAACGACAAGTTATTCACTTGAGTTTTTTTATATATTTTCAATAATTATCTGCCAATGCCCTTAACTCTTTTTTACCCTTAATTTGACATGATTTTAATGGTATATAATATTGACAGCCCTCAATAGTAGTGGCCCTCAAAATGATTATGATTGAACTAATCGATTTCCTATAATGAAAATCAAATACAAATAAACTGGGGTAATGATGATGATGATAGTGGTGGTGGTGGTAGTAATAACTACAGAAAATTCAAATGAATTTTTAATATACATGTTTATATTGTCGGCAAAAATTAACATACCATGGAATGGTTTTGTTGGTTTCTTTTTTAAATGATTTCATATACACTTTTTTTCTCTTTTTTTCCCTTAATTATATTACTAAAATTAATTAATAAAAATTCTTCTAATAATAACAATCTATTAAATTACACCATCAACAATCATTTCTCGGATTGCGTTTATTATTATTATCACTATTATTCTTATTATTATTATTACCATTATCATCATCCATTTATATAAAACAACCACCGAAAATGGTGCCATATCAAACAATTTTATTGTGTGGCTTACTAGAAAATAAACGACATCTAAACACAAATCTGTAAGTATCCTATAAATATAGTCAATAATCGTAATAACAATAATAATAATAGTAATAATTTTGGTGGCATCGGTTTGTAAAGATTGTATATATATATAACTTCATTATACTAATTACAAATTAATCACTCCATTTTTCTATATTTATATATTTTGTACATACAGGATACCCCAATTCACTCCACCCCTTTCGATTATAAACAATTTAATAGCTATTCTCTATGTATTTATTTTTTTGTATATTGATTGATTTGGTAAATTTTACTATCACATTCATTTTGAAATTAGGTAGATTCTGTTCACTCTAAAGAGAAAAATTAATAGAGTGGGTAAAGTGTAGTGGTATATCATGTATATACGATACATGTTTAAAATGAATTTAAACACGAATAAATCACAAAATACTCTTATGTATATTATATAAACATTTGTATTATAATTTTTTAATCATTGCTTTATTTATTATATATTTTTGTTTTGTATTCTAATGATTTGCAACGAATTAGCACTAAATATATATTTATTTATTCATTTATTTAATATTTTTTTTTAAAATTTATTCATTAACAACAAAGAACAAAAATATTTACATAAATTACAAGAAGATGAGGATGAACGAAATTGTTTAGTTTCAATCAATAAATTCTAATAGTTTTCAACAAGATAGATCCATAATATAATTAATAACAATACTTTGAGTAAAGTTGTTTCGAACAATAATATCTAAACTTCTAGAAAATTTGTGTTTAATCAATTAATTTAATTAATTCAATTAATAATAATAATAATATATGATAATATGTTGTTTGCTTGTTTAAATTTTATTTTATATCATCATAATAATAGGGTTAACAATATTTATAAGCAGAAACTTTTCAAATACGATATGCCTATACTACTGGACTATTTGCGTGTTTACATTATTTTTTATTTATTAATTTTCTCTTAAAACTTCCTTATAATTCTTTCTTGTTATTTCTAAC
>JAZBGW010000197.1:0-17719 GCA_037464815.1 Mylabris variabilis
ACAAGTATAATGATCACTTTATGTATAAGTCGTAGATAAATAATATAAATTAATTAATAAAGAATAAATTAATGAATCTTAAGTCTTATCATCGTTTTCACGACAGAGAAAAGTGTGCTTCTTCAAGTGGGGCTGCTCCCACCACTGAGCTATCGAAAGACCTTGCCAGGGTATATCTAGTATTAATATGGATAGCGCTTTTCCTAGTTTCATCCATAGCACATAGCGTGCTAACCATTTAGGCAACACATTCAATATCTCATACGAAAAAATTGAGGGTTTTATGTAAATTGATGCAAATAACATTTATTATAGATTAACTAAATGGCGGCCAATACTTTTAATCGCAATTTCTTCAACAAAAATACTAGATATTTTTAATTTTTTTTTATATTTTAATTTTTTTTTACAATTCAACCAGGATTGGCAGTGGCGTTATTAGCTCAGCGGTCAGAGCACTTGCGGCTAAAGCGAGGGGTGGGTTCGGATCCCACATAACGTCCAAAACTTTTTCTGGTTGATATACGGGATTTAGCTCGTTCAATTCGGTATTTATTCAATGCCGAATTGACAAAACTCACCTTAGTGGCATTAATAAATTAAAAATACTAGAGTTCCTTTTACTGGAGTTAACTCGGTGTGTTTTTTGATACTTATACTTATCAGTTATAATAATGGACCATTAGTAGTAAACATCGTGATTGCCTCACTCACAAAAGTACTATTCATACATGTACTAGATCTATGCCTTGCCAATCACTATAGCTCAGTGGTATGAGTAGCCGTCCGGTTAAGGAAAGATAGTTTGGTTCAAATCCTACTCGAAAAGCCAAACTTTTTCTGTTGTTAAAACGATGAAAAAGCTTAAAATTCATTAGTTGAATCTTCATTAATCAATTTATAATCAAATTTAATTCTTCAATAAATAAAATAAATGTTACTAAAACTTGAAGGCGAACGCCTAAACTATGCATTGAAGGTGAAGACGTCCTTGTGTAATTTTTTTTGAAATATAAGTTGAAAACAACTAATGCAAAGAGTCTTAGCTTTTGAATATTGGAGGTCTACGAGTGGTGCTAGTAAAAGTAGGTCTATGGGAATCCCCGATTTACTGTTAGCAAATTTTAAAATCGAGGAACATCTCAAGTGACATCTGCATCTAACAGTATCAACTACTATTAAAAGGAGAGGGCTAGAGAGTGAGAAAGTATCAATATAAACTTCTATTTAAGTGATAGGAAGAGAGAAATAGTGATAAATTTGCTTTGCAAGCGTTCCCTGAAAATATCAGTAAAAACTAGTATTGAAGAAAGAGGCTAAAAGAGTGAGAAACTTGTCTCGCAGCGCCCTCGAACGTATCATAAGATAAATACCAAGTGACAGGTAGACTACTTCTTCCATTTTGAATCATACTTGCTGTGAAATATAAGAATGCATCGATAAAAAAAGAAATAACTGGCCCTTTTTTTTTGATATTCACATGCTTGTTTTGCACAGTTTGGCTTATTTAAAATTTTGCAAAGTAGTACCTTCATTTCCAACAGAAGGACGTTGTTACAATAGTATTTCCCTCCAAATTTTCATAAAAATTGTTTTATTCTTCATATAAATAAAAGAGTTATAGGTTCTATTTAGGCTGAATGGATCAAATAATTGAAATTCAATATTTTCAAAGGAGAAGAATAAAAACATAAAAGATTGAGTTTCATCTAACTGAAAACCATCACTATCAATGTCAGTTTTATTCAAGTCCAGCACCAATTGAATCTAAATCCTTTCGTGTATTCCCCATCTATCTCTACATACGAAAGCTTTTCTTTTATTATACTACTTCTACTGTTCTCTTATCACTAGTCTGTCAGTAAGACAGGTGAAATATTAAATAGAACATTTCAAACAAACGAAGACAGACTTGCACTATTGCAACGAACTAGAACTAGAGAAACGTCAAAGAAACCGCATTATTCGTTGCTTTTTTTCACCTTCGTTCCTTATAGTTTTTCCGCAATTCGTCTAGTTTGAAAATTAATTCAATTCGACGTCGCCAACAACGATATGGAAGCAGTTGATATTCTGTCCCATTTCTTTCTTATACAACTACCTAGAAATAAACGTGTAGAAGAACAAGAAGGAGAAGTACAAAAAATCTCTATTGTCGACGACTTTCCAATTTTTGCGTCTTTGTGCGGTAATTTATCGCTCTTTACTATAGCCATCATTAATTATTTTCCTTTTTTTTTTGTTCTTACTCAAGTATGTTCTTGATATCTTCTGATGTAGCGCGTGTTTGTACCCATAGCGATACTTGAATAAGTGAAAATATATTGATTTCGGTATATTTTTTTCCCTGTGGCAGAGGAAGTAGAACTACAATGATAAATTGTTATTGTGAACAAATTGAATTTGGACGAGTTTCTTTTCTTGATAATTATTTGTTGTTAGTTTTGCAGAAAGAAATTCATGTTTATAAAAGTTTCACAATTTGATTTCTACAGAAAGCTTTTAAGAAAATCTAGAAAGTTCTTTATAAATTGAAAAAAAATAATGTCCCGATATATCAATTTGATGATATATGATGGTTCAATTTACACATACACCACACCGATTCTAATCTTTATATTCTGTCTGATAGTCATAAACTTGGAAGGATGCCATAAACAGACTGATTCCAAAAAAAAGAATATTGAGAATCGTATTCTGAAAAAAAGAAAGTTATCAATCATCGCTGTTGATTCGTGTTATTAACTGAAATTTTTCAGAATATAACTTAAAATTAATATTAATGATTACCTCATGTAGATGTAGACAATAACGGGAACGTTTTGTAGCGACAAAGATTAGATTGTAATGCTCCAGGATTAGCTTAAAGGCGGCTACAACTTCCTGTTTAGTAAACACAACTGATTCAATTGTTTGCCTTCCAGTGCCGACAACTCTATTCTATTGAGCTAGATACCGTTAAACATACATCTATCTATCTAGTGGATAATTTATTAACATTTACTTATTGTTAACGTTGTGTGTCAAACATTGACTTTTATCGGTGTAAATTTTTAGTTGTCCATTTGTAAAATGTAGCAATGAGTGGATAATAAAGTCTGAGGTCTTTACCAGTTCCTCACACACGAGCTGTGGTTCATTTCCCACCATAAATCGGCCTATAAGGTCTTTTGTCCTGGCCACCCCTGTATTTTCAATAAAATCTACGACACTATTTAAAAGAGTAGTTTCTATTTCTTCGGAAGTGACATATTTCCCTTCCAAATGCCATACTTTGAGATCCTTTAAAGCTGTAAGGATGTAAAGTGAAGCTTTACCTCTCCCGACATGCCGGGTTCTTTATTATTCCAAAATTATAGAGATACTTCCTGAAAGCACAGTGACCAGTAAACCAAACCCAGATATGTCTTTGACAAGGTCATTCCTGGTAATTTCTTCCTTATAGCTCCTTTAGTGTCCGCATACGCGATCCCACATGAGGGTCCGGGTCCAAGTAGAGCTGTTTCCTTCGAACTTTTGATTCAAGTTTAGGTACCTTGTTATGTTCAGCAAGCGCCTCAAGTGCTTCGAAACATTCCAGCATCAGTCTGGATTTTATTTCTACAGCCATTAGTGACTTAAGTACTGCTTAACTCTGTGTTTTAACGTGAATGCTTCTGTTTCTACAGCTCCTCCATAACATGATCTGTGCACAGGCCATTTAGCATTTAGCTCTTCTTGGAATATGTAGCAGTCGTGCGTGGGTCTCGCCGCCCCTGTTTCTGCATTCTGTACCAAGGCTTCGAACGGTGTAATTGAAAAATGTATTATGGGTTCGGTTCCGATTTTCGTCCAGGTAAAAATAACGTCTTTTTTCGATTCAGTTCAAAATTTTACCATAAAAGGTACAAGGGTGGCTTATTAGTAAGATCGTACCTTGAATTATTTATTGTTGATGCCATTCCAAAGAAGGGGTGAAAGAGGAGATGAGAAGAAGAAAAAAAGAGAAAAAGATCATGTTAAATGTATGTTTGGTCCGAAATAAAAAACGGATTTCGTTCCGGCTAAAATTTTGTGTTTTTTTTTCGGTTTTCGGTTCGAAGCCCTGATTATTACCATAGTACAGTTCAAGAAATTGAGGCGGAAAAAAATAAATCCGATTCACATTTTGAGATTATTTTATATTGAGCTTTTTCTCTGTTGTAGTAGAGTTGCTTTTCCACCGATATAGAAAATTTACATAATGTCAGCAACTAGACAAGATAGAATGAATGGATCTGATTGTGAGATAGAAGGTAAAAAGAAAGAGACTCTTGAGAATTCCTTTAAAGCCAGGAACAATTTATAAACCTGATGTGAAATATCTATTTGACCATTGTGAAACTTACAGATTATTCATTCAACTAGAATACAATCTTCTATTGATTACTTTCTTCGATTAATCTGTACCTTCTTTCTATTTTCTATGCAATAAAAATTGCAAAAAATTAAAATAAAATGATATATTGATAGTGGTGTATCCACTGCAATTTTTCATCGTATATACAGTCGATTTTTATGTAAAGTTTAAAGATCAAAGGCAGTCCACAATCCACCACAATAAAAATGATGGCGAATATTTCAATTTTAGATGGGCGAAAATAGGATGACGACGTGAAAAATACCAGTTTAAAGTCAGTCAATTTTGTCCGTACATAGAAATCTATTCAATAAAAATGTGAGAATAGAAAAAGACAGACTGATTGACTTGAAGGGTGGTTGCTGATTCGATCAATGCAATGCATAACAAACAGATAATATAGAGAAATAGGGGGTGGTTTAGATGTGGCTAAAGGGGTGGGTAGTCATAGTAGTAATAGTTTGGTAGTGTGAAAAATGAAAAGTGTGCAATTTCACAACATCTTCCGCTTCCAATACATACACTTTACAGTATGTCTAGATAAGGGTAGGAATATTTCTATTAGAGTATTTCCACAATTTTTTGGGCGTGTCAGGAACTATCGTAGTCGAGAAACATAACTTGAGTCGTGTTGAATTTCTTTCCTGTCCATCTAAATTAATATAAAAATCAAGCTTTCTAATTACCCCATTAGGAGAGTTTATCTGATTTCTTGTCACATCTCAAATTAATCAAGAGGATGTGTCAAGTTTCAATCTGTTTGTTCTCCTGGAGAAACCATTACTAGAAATTATAGTGGAACAATTTACAACAGACATGATGAAAATTGCACCCCCAAACAAACTTTTCATGTGGAAAATATCAAAAGTCGCGTATGTACTCATTATTTGTGTCTAGCAGTCGGGTTAAAAATAGAGAAACAACTGTGGAGGCGAATGATTAGTGCTTTTCAATCTGTACACAATCGATGCGCAGCAATAGGCGTGACATTATAAAAAAAATCATTGTTTTACCAACTTAAAAATGATCTAAAAAGTCCTATTTTTGTTACAATGTTCCCAAAATCTTATTCGAATCACACTTATACAAAACGCTCTAATAACGTAGTCAGTTTTAAATATGTCTACCTGTATAAAAAAATAAACACCATTCGATTCAAATCATTGAGGTCCTTCAGAGTTTATTAGGGTTGGATATAACTTTAAGTGAGCCACTTCAAATCTTCATTAATGCATTCTGGTAAATAAAAGTTTGAAATAATTGAACATCCTCATTTCCTGAATTGTTAAGCTTATAACCAAGTTACGACATAGCATCGTAACTTGATTCATACTATATTATAATTGACATTTCTTAACGTATTTTTCAAGCGATCGAACAAAGCTACATACATCTAATTTTGTATAAATTAATGAGGGATTATTTGTGTCAATAAATCAATCAAAAATAAATCTTTCAGCTTCTTCTAATTCATAGCAGTGGCGGCTCGTAACTCAAATTAATGGCAATGCTACTTTTGTACAAACAAGAAAATTGGACGTATTCGCCTGTTTATATCTTCAGACATGTGTACATGTGTCCAACAGTTTTTTATAATAATTTTTATAGTTTCTTCACTGATAAACATGAATGATGTCTTAAGATAAGACATCTGCTCTATAGCTGTCTTAAAAATTGAATTTCGTTAGACTGTAATTTATTGATTTCTATTTGAATCTCGTACTCTTCTCCAATATAAAATCTCACTATTTTAAAATTAAATTTTAAGACATTAACTAATTTGCTCATTATAATTCAGTTCATATAATAATTTTATATTATGGAAGAATTTCTATTCGAAATTTGTCCCATGTACTTAAATTATATTAGTTAACTTAATATGACACTTTATTGCTATTCAGCACTACTACAACTACCACCACTATTACAAGAAAAATTTAAAATTCTATCCGCATTACAGTATTATATTTTTTTTTGTCGTCTGTTCTATGTCTTGAGACGAAAAAAACGAGGCATTTTTTAAATTTTCTTCCCATTTCTCCATCACCATACTATAATTATAGATTATTAATATTCTAAACCATTCACACTGTTGGTTATGATTATTTTTATTAACACTATTATCGTTGAATTTTAGAGGACTTATTGTTTAATTTAGTGGGTGGTCGATTTTCCTACTATTGATCGAATTTTATTACTTCTAAAACAAGTTACTATCATTATTATTTGGAGCAGAGCTATCTCTGTCACTTAAGGGTATTGTTAAATGCTAGACTAAAATCGTCAAATTACATAGAGAGTCCATAAGAGAACTGTTGGACCATATAACTTGAAAACGGTTAGAGTTATTGAGCTCAGAAATATCTCAATCGATCACAAATTTTATTCTTCATTGGGGTACGTTCGATTTTTGGCGAAGAACCGATTAGATTTTCCAATAATCCGAAAATCATATGACTTTTATCCTAAAAACATAGTGTTAAATCGGGCTATATTACTTCTTGTATAATGAAAATAATTTAATTAAATTTGCATGAATAAATAGAGAACAGTCATCTGTATCTGGGGACGTTAATGAAATTTCAATTTTCTTTGCATTTAATGAAAATATTGCATTTAAAGTGGCCTATTTTTTCAAAATTATAAGTCTCATGCAGCAATAAGAAACGAGTATTGTATTCAATATAGTTATCCACATTGACAGTTGCACAATATTGTAAACAAGATATAATCATACGTTAGTCATTATTTTAAGTGGTCTACTACATTTGCAAGCAAGACAACCGGATTTCTATCGTAAAATAGGTAAAAAAGGTTTTGTTTGCAATGACTCTACAATACCCTTAATCGAAATTAAATACAATACCCTTAATAGAAATTAAATAACCATTGCGCAGGTTACAGCGCATCTAGCTTATTCCAGTCATCTACTAGACGACATTATGATAATTATCATCTCTTTAACAGATTTTAGAAGCTTCTTAGCTTCTTGCATTTATAAATTGATGATTACTATTTTAGATAGAGATTATTGTTTAAAACTTACAGAATACGACTGTATGGCTCTTTTTTCATATCAGCAAAAACTTATAATTGTGTGGAACAATCTCTTGTAATCTACATGAAATTAACATATAATGAACGATAGGGCAACAGCTTGGCGGTGGGTCTTTCAATAATAATAATAATGTTTAAAGCTCTTTTGTTATAATAATGTGTCTGTGTGTAGATATGTGTGTGTGTGTGTACTACCATAATCGCTTTATTGGTTTCTCACTATTACTACAGCTACTACCTGTTTTGTATTGTATTCGTGTCGGATGTTTGGCTATTGAACAACCAAACATCGTCCATTTATTGGCGGTGAATGCCAGCAACGAAACGATTGAGAAGATCAGAAAAGCCAGCTTTTTTTTCTTGTCATTTGGTTCAACAACAAATTTCCTCTCTTTATAAATACAGGGCGTTTCACGAAAATAGGGTCAATAGCAATAATCTCGCAATAACTCTCATTTATTTAAAAGAACTTGAAGGTGAACATCTAGGCTAACTATTGGAGGTGAAATCAGGTTTTCGAAATATTACTACCTTTAAAAATTTAAAGTCGACTTAGGTAATTTGGAAAACTAAATTTGATGGTCGCGAAAAAAATTTAAAGCCTATGAATGTTGGAAAACTTCAATAAATGCCGTAATAAAATGCGGGACAAGAATTGGTAGAAGTAAATTTAGAAAACACTTACCGATTCGATACGCTAAGTGGAGAAAGGTTTGTCGCACTAGTTTAACAATTATGGGTCTTCCCTTCAAATTTTTATTGCATTTTAGGAATTTGTGATTGGGGGATTCCGTATATGAAATTCGATATTGGGGATTCTATAAGAACGACCTTTCTCATTATTCATAAACTTTTACAATTTGTTTTGCAAATGAAAATTAATTTAATTTTTTATTTAATATTGCGTGATTTCCAAAAATTGACGTCAATTTCTCCTATTTCCAAAAATCAAAGCAAGTCTTTTTCATCAATATAAATAGTCTAGATTTTCCCCTTTAACTTCTTGTAACAATTATTTTATTTTATATATAGATGAGAGTTATATCGAGATTACAGCTAAAACCATATTTACGTGAAAAGCCCTGTATATTTTTTCTATATTTGTCAGCTTTGATACTCCACTTCTAATTACGCATAAATTTCACGATTGTGAAGTGTCCAGATGGTCGTAGAGAACTATATACTATTAGAGATCTTTAAATATAACGGGGGTGGTTCAAATTACTTCCACCCTATTTCCTTACAGGAACCGCAAATGATTTTCACCGTCACCGACAGGAGTTTCTAAATGGTTTTTAAGACAGCAACTTTTAAATTAATTACAAAACTTTCATATTTTTCCCATCAACACTAATACAACAACTTCAATAGTTCGACTTTTCTAAATACTATACCGGGTGAGTCATCTAAAACGAAAAGTTCCTATGGTAAGTTCCATTGTTTGGCGAGCGGATCGAAAAATATTTCAAGGATTTATAGGAGGGTCCCTAGAGAACATTTTAGCGAAATTAGAATCTCGTAGCTCATTTGGAAGTTGGTCAAAACACTTATTGTTAGAATGAATCGAGGATCCTCTCAATATTCATTTTTTTCGTTTTTCTCATTCTTAGTCGTTTTACGTGCTTAGCTCGTTTTTGAAATTCACAGCCTTGTTCAAACGAGCGTTTTTTGATCAACTTCTAAATGAGCTACGAGGTTCTAATTCCGCTAAAATGATCTCTATCACTTTACAAATCCTTGAAATATTTTTCGAATGGCTCGCCAAATAATGGAAGTTGCCATAAGAACTTTTGGTATTAGGTAACTCACCCGGTATAGGAACATGTACAATTTCAACCACTATTTTACATATTCGGTTTCATTAATAAACGAACTTTACAAGTCTGTTAAAAGCACTATTAAATTCGATACGTGAATGTTGAAGTTGTGTAATCTTGTATTAAGTTTTTGTCAAGTTTACTCTTTCAAGATAGTCTCCTATTTGGAATATTCCAACAGTTGTTAGAAGAAGAGTTCAAGTGTTGAAGGTAACATTCATTTTTACCTACTCGACCTATTTTCTCAACAGAACTGTCTGTTTTATAAAACATTTAAATTTTAGAGTGGTGGTTAAAAATTTAATAGGTTTGTATAGCTTAAGTAGTCTACGAATCATTCTAAACTAACTATATTTTTGTTAGTTAACGAATCAATTAATTATTTAGTTGTTTTAATTACGACAAGGAAGAGACAAGTCCAACTAGAATACAGACAGGCATGCAGACAATTTAGAATTACTTCAGTTCTTCGATTAAAATTTTTCAATTACATTGTACTTATAGTGTAGATTTATAAACCATTTTTCATCATTATTAAAGACTTGAACAGAGTAAATAAGATCGAATACCCAGATGATGGATCTAAGATTGCTTCATTTATTATCAGCTTTTGGTGTAGAAGCAACGTAATATACAGGCTGTCCCGTAAGTCGCGCATTTCCTCCTAAGGGACAGATAGGGGATGAAATTCTAAGACGAAAAGTCCTATATCAGTTTGTTATCTGACGTACAGGTAATTAATAATTAGTTAAAGTAAGTAGTCAATCAGGTGCTCTTTTAGCTTAAACGGCTGTCGCGCTAGCCTGTTAACTGGTCCGATTCCCACGTTCCACCGTCAAGACTCTTTCCTTCTTCCTTTTTATCGCTATAGCGAGCACCTGATTGGCTACCTGATTTAATTAACAACTAATTACCTGTACGTCAGATGACAAAATGGTACAGGAATTTTCGTCTTTGAATTTCATCCCCTCTCTGCCTCTTAGAATGAAATGCGTGACTTACAGGATACCCTGTAATTTGTTTACAATATGTTGACATAGCTAATAATAGCGCCGTTTCCAAATAACAATTACAAACTGTTGGAAGAGTCCGAAATTATCAGAGACATGCGCATATTCATTTTAGCGTCCAAACTGTATCCAGTTGTGGCACTAAAACAGATATGCGCATGTCTTTGATCGTTTTGGATAGTTTGCAATTGTTACATAGAACTGAGCTAATGCTAGTAAATAGTTGACTATATCCAAGCAAGACATTATCGTTTACGGTTACTGTAGACACTTTCTATAAGTCTTCAACGAGATTCTTAAAGAATAAACCGGACCTACAAATTATAAGATAGTTGCGCAGGTTACAGCGCAAGTAGGTATATGATTTTAGTACAAACAAATGACAGTGACGTCCATTTATTTTTCTTTTTGGTCAAGGGGTCCAACTGATATGGAAGAGGTACTCGTCTCAAGGTCGTCTTGACTGCGATAAAACCAGAGTGCACTGGCATCGCTTAATAGTCAGTGGCGTAACAATAAATTTTGAATTTTGTCCGTGAGTCTTGGTAACAGATTTCCAATTATCCGAAAAACATTTTTTATGACTCTATTATTAACAAATGGCTACATATTCCTCCTTTTACCTTATTTCCATTTAATTTCTTGCATCAATACCCCTGTGTGTGATGCGGTGGCTGTTTGTAGCACTATCGTAATTCAATGATTTAGTTTCTAGGTATGTTTCGAGGGGGCGTTTAAGATGATTCATATTCTTTGTTTTGTTTATATTATGATAAAGTCAGAACTAGTGTTTAGAGGTAATTTTTATGGTTTTACATTTATAAGGGAAAATATTATTTATGATTGTATGTATTATTTGTGAAGTTTGCAACTTTTCTGTTTATTAGAATGTGTTACTTATGTATGTAATGTTTTTTGTTTTTAAATTAACTACAATGAATATTTAATTGCTTTGATATATTGTTTTAAATTTTATATGTCGGTTTTTATTTAATTTTTCCTTGATTTTTAAAACATATTAAATACATATATATGTATAAGAAGCAAATTTGAATCCCTCCTAAAATTGGCAGGACCGACGCCAGCGCCACCTGAATATATCCCTAGTCAACACGGAGTAGTGGGGGTATAGGAGATCTATACTTGTAGATGTTTTTGGTGTCTTAATTTCTAAAAAGTTACAGGATACGAGCCTTCAGAGTCAGCGTCAAATTATAGCTGTTGCCAAGTTATTTTAGTACAACTATATCTTATAAATTATGACTAATAGCAATAATCTATTCACTAAGTATCAAAATGGTGAAGATTGCTTCTTTCAATATTTCAAAATTACTGACTAATATAGAAAAATATAGCCATCTTATTGATATCTATAGTCGAGAACTTGGAACATTATCTGTTCATATAATAATAATAACTTTATGAGTCGTTTTATTAAATGACTTGACGTTTCTTCTTCTCTTTCTCTACTGAACAATAGACATTCTTCTAAATTATACGTACACAAACGTAATATTTGTTTAGTATTAAGTAATTACATTTGTATACATAGAAATGCTTTCGAAATTTAAGAGACGTTTTAAAATAATAATAGTAATAGTAACGATGATTTACAATACGTTTATTTGAATAGATGGGCGTTCAAATGGTCTTTTTTTTCTAAATTTACTATCTCTGGTTGAATAATTGTGAAATCAACAGAAGAAGAAATTACTAGAAAATAGGAATATTTCAGCATATAAGCCAACCAGTCGGTCGTTAATGAATCAATTATTTGCCACACTAAGTTCAGTACCTATTATTGTTAAAGCTACAATTAGCGCCACCATCACCATCACCACCACTACCACTCGAATTAAATGAAAATCGGTGTCACGAAACGAATGCAGAGGAAATTAATTGGAAACAAAAAAAACTTAAATCATTTTTGTTCAATTCTACAATGAGAAGTTGTGCACTTAAAAATCACTCGAAAAAGTGATTTTTTTTTTTGACAAAATTGTTCGAAATTATCGTCCATCATATTCTCTTGTATTCTCTCTAGAGTCCTATTTCTGTATATTTAACGAAAACTACAACACAACAACTCTTTCAAAGTCAACGAGTTACACCATGTGTGTTTTATATGAAAGATGTTCCTCTATTACAACCAAAAATATATAGTTGTGTTGATAGTTGGGACTTATCGTGCAACGCATATGGATAAGGGTAGTTTTCCCTTTGTACATATACAATAAAAAGAGGAGCACAACAACAGAGATTCTTGATATTAATAGATAGGGTGAAATAAGTACCTAGACATGATAAAGCATACTTTTTATCATCCCTTTCACCTTCTTTTACGGGGGAGTGTAACGGTATTTCACGTCACAATTGGCCATGCGTTTCTTTATGTAAGGTCGTAGCTTCGTTTCGCCATTTGTCGGCAATGCAGATTACTGTACCTTCGATTGAAACATGCAGTGCCGGCTCTAGCCTGTTTGATACTACAAGCAGTCAAGTTTTTGGCGCCCCACGCTTAATTGTACAAAGACCACGATTCTTACTATTGAAAAATTATAACTTTTCCGAGAAGTGCCTGTGTGCGCTCTTGTGTTATCTTACAATTAGTTCTTAGAAGCAGACGCCAGTATTTTGTCAGCAATAAAAACAATTTTGCAGGTTGCTTGATAAGAGCGATTTGTGTCCCTCTGCTTGTATCCAAAGCCGATCCTGGAAACATGCGCCAATAAATGTCGGTAATTTACGACAGTAATCTGTATTACCGATAAACGGCCGAACAAAGCTACGTTACTATGTAAAAAAACATGGCCAACTGCCACATGAGATACCGTTGTCCACCCTGTGTAACTAATGTTATTCAGGGTGTCGATTCTATGAAACTCCTATTAATTGAAGAGTGATACGAAAAATATTTTACAGATTTGTAGGTGGGTCTCTGGAGACCATTTTACCAAAAGTAGAACCTTGTAGCTCATTTGGAAATTGGTCGAAAAGACTCGTTTTGGTCAAGGTTACAGTTTTTCAAAAACGAGCTAAACATATAAAACGATTAAGAATAACTCTAGGCCCTCTCAGCATTATTTTTTTTCCGTTTTATTTTGCATTCTACGAGAAATGGAAAACATTTCAATCTGTTCCAGAAGAAGAGGAAAGAAATTAATGTTGTGAGGATCCTCGAGTGCAGCAACCTTTTGAAAGCCGCGAACGTTTTTTGACCAACTTCCAAATGAACTACAAGGTTCAAATTGTGTTAAAATGTTCTCAAACGACTCTTTTATAAATCTTTGATATATTTTGCGAATCATCCGTAAACTAATAGGAGTTCTATATGAATTAAGTACATTTAAAGCAGCAATGTGGTAACCTATTAAATAGATGTTGTGTTAGTTTGATGAGTTTTGTCAAGTTTTCTAAAGTTGAACAAATCCCGAATTGAGATCACGTCGTTAGATTGTATAGACGGTGTAGGCTTTACCCACAATGAAATCCAATACACGTATTCAGTTAGAGATGTTGTAGATCTCCTATTACTATTTCTACTACTACCACTACGATTCTTCAGACTTTGGTAGATAGTGATAAGAGATAAAGACATGATATTATCATCTCATCCATTTTGTGATTCATCTCAGTTTATCTATAGAGTTGTAGTAATTTTGGAAAAGTCAAAGAAAAAAAGATTTCAACCGTGTTTCATCAAATCAAAAACACTAATAGAATGTTGGTATAGTAGCGCGTACGCATTTACATCTTGAAAAGTATTTGAATATTCATTACCTATTTTACATCTACACACACACACACACACACACACACACACATATACAAAAAGTCGTTAGTGTTTCGGTGAGTGAGAAACTTCACCGTCATCAGTCTCATCATTTTAGACTCCATTAGTATTATTTATTTAAATTTTCTTAACTCTCTAAGACTCGTATTCTGTAACTTTACACAAACAGTATCTAATCCTCACTGATACTCATCTGTTTTGAAATGAAATGGATTGTCAACATTTATGATTAAACATTTTTAAATTGAATAAAAGTCAATTATAACAGCACTTCTCAATCGCCGGCCCACTCTTGGAAAAAGTTTAAGAAATGCTGATCCAAAAATGATTGAACAGGGCTAACAAAGGTGTTTGAGAATGTTTAAAATAAAAACGTGTTTAAGGAGGTGGAATTTTAAAATTTTCATTTATTGAAAGTGCTACATTATATGAAGTCTTACCCTAAAATTTTATCAACTAGTTGAAAATTATGTAAGTTGCTAACATTTTTTATTGTAAGTGCGAATTTTTTTGAGTCTTGTTATGCGATCTTATCAGATAATAAAAAGTGGCCTAATTTCTCTTCAAAACGCCTAAGATGTTGTTACAAAATTTCGAGCACTTTTAGTCCAAAGTTGTAATATTGCTGTGAGTGATTTTACTTTATTTAAAGTATCTTTTGTTGCTTTATATGATCTCAGGTGAAAATTTAGCACTTTTGGTCCAAAACTTACTTTGCTTTGCTTCGGAAATATTTTTCTACCTTGTATAATCCTAATCAAAGTTAAAAAAAGTGCTCTTTTAATTTAAAATTTCGAGGAGGATTCACTACTTTATCTGGTCATAATACAAAATTTTAGTTTAAAATTTCGAAATTTTGAAGAATTTTGAAAAATCTTTAATGTAAAATTTTAACTAATGTAGCACTTTTAATCCAGACTTCTTACTTTTTCCAATACTTTCACCTGGACACCTATTAAATTTTATTTTGTGAAGGCAAATTAAATTGTTAAGCTCAAAAGGGCACTACTTATTGTTTGTCATTATCGCACAATCAGATTTTTTTTAAAAAGGTGATTTTCTTTCTTCAAAGTTACTGAATCGACTCAAGATGTTCAGTTGATTTTGCTGATCCAAAAATGATTGAACAGGGCTAACAAAAGTGGTTGAGTATGTTTAAAACCCTGTTTAAGGAGGTGAAATCTTAAAATTCTAAATTTATTGAAAGTGCTACATTATTTGAAGTCTTGCCCTAAAATCTTATCAAGTAGCTAAAAATTATGTAAGTTGCTAACATTTATTATTGTAAGTGTGAATTTAAAAAGTGGTCTAATTTTACTATCAAACGCCTAAGATTCTATTTCGGGCACTCTTAGTCCAAAATTATAATATTTCTGTGAGTGATTTTGCTTTATTTCAACTATCTATTGTTGCTTTATATGGTCCCAATGGTAAATTTTGGAAAATTTAGCACTTTTGGTCCAAAACTTTACGACTTTGATGAGACTTTTGCTTGGTTTTGAAAATATTTTTCAACCTTGTATAATCCTAATCAAAATTTTAAAAAATTGCACTTTTAATTTAAATTTTCGAGGAGCCTTTCACTACTTTATTTGATCATAATACAAAAGTTTAGTCCAAAATTTCGAAATTTTGAAAAAATTAGCATCTTTAATACAAAATTTTGATGAATGTAACACTTTTAGATCATACTTCATACTTTTTCCAATAATTTCACCTGTTAAGCTTTGACACCTATTAAATTTATTTTGTGAAGGCAAAACAAATTTTTAAGCTCAAAAAGCAGTACTTGTCGTTTGTCATTATCGTACAAACAGAATTTTTTTTCAAAAAAAAGTTGATTATTTTTCCTCACAGTTACTGAATCGACTCAAGGTATTCAGTTGATTTGTGATTCTTTAGTAGTGATTCCAATACGATTTGAATATTTGCTTGTATTTTTTGGAATTATTCAACTGAAACTTTGTGTTTTTTATATCATTATTCTAAAAATGACTTGCCAATACAATTCCAGTTTTAATATAGAAAGATAATTGAAATTTTAACTGAGATTACAATTTTCTAGCTATATTGGAAATTGATGGGTGGAACAATTTAATTTCTTTTCATTTATCGATGCAATAACGCTCGTTATTACGGTCGAACAAAATTAACTTGACTCAATCAAATTGGAAGTAATTAAGATGACATGCAAATGTGTAAATAATCACCTGTCTTCTTTCAAAATGATAAATTTTGATTAATTAAGAATTCCAACAGTTATTAATGATGTTTTCAGACATTTTCAATGGGTTGAACAAAAAGAAAAACTATCCACAGCATTTCCTTGTGGATTTTTGTTTGATTTATTGCACAATTTTCAACAATAACCATACCATTTTCTCTGTTTTCGCTTTTATTATTCTTTCAATTTCTTTCACCAGCACACATGCTTGAATATTGTGTTCATTCTCAATTTAATTCCATTCCAATTTCATAGATTTATTCACAATTTTCTCTCTGCATATACAGTGATGAAAATGTAAATGTACACAATTCCTGCGAAACTCCTATTAGTTGGCGGGAGATTCGAATAATATTTCAAGGGGGTTAAACAAAAACTAGACTACGTTGCTAATCGGGAAATCAGCGAAAAAGGAATTTTTTCGGAAATGTCAAAATTTTCATCAATCAGTGCACATAAATTCACTCAGAATGACTCGAGGATCTTCGTAAAATCGTTATTGTTTGGTTTTCGCCACTGTATCCTGAAAAAATCGAGACATTGTAGTCGTAGATCGATCGTAAAAATTAAAATGTTAGTTATTCGCCTCATCACCTACTTGCTGTTCTATTTTTACCTTACGGGGTCAGTGTGCTTTTGTTATGGCATCTGTTTACTTGAGAAAAAATCCTTGACACTCAATACTAAATATAAACAAATAAGATGTACGTAACTTTAACTACTTTCAATTAAATGTAAGGAATTTGAAAAATTGTAATAGCCAGGTACGGTCATAGATTGAAAGAACAAGAATAATAATAATAAATAATTAAACATTTACTTTGTTGTTGTGGGTGTAAAAATGTTCATTAATCTGTTGTCAGACAGGTGGTGACCGGCGTTTGATAAACACTGGTTTGAAAGTCAATACTAAACTATTGGGAAATAACGATGACTGACACAGTGAGGCGAAGGATTTCTGAGTTTTAATGTTTCACGGTCAATCTCGGGTTAGACCTTTTTTAATGTTTTTCGGGGCGTAAAGGACAAACTTCAAAAAAGAAATACGTATAGTTAGCTCACAACTTTCGTAAGTAACCACAGCTTTACAGTTGTGTCAATCAAAATAGGTAGTAGACCCTTTTATTCAGGGTTGTTAATGGCATAAAGCGGCCAGTCCCATAATTGAGCTTCAGATGCTAAAATAAATAGAAATTTTTAAGCTACCACGTCTTAATGTTCCCCTTCCAGGTGGTCTTTGTTGTCAAAATTTTATTACTCTCTTAAAGTTGTGAGTCGACTATACGTATTATATTACTTTAACACTTTTAACGTGTAAAAAAAGGTACGTGCAAAACGCTGCAGATTCCAAAGTTAGTCTTGATTGCAACCATTTTCGAATGAGCTACAAGGTTCGACTTTTTCTTGCTTGTTCTCTGGGGACCACTCTACAAATCCTAT
>JAZBGW010000198.1:6022-18888 GCA_037464815.1 Mylabris variabilis
TCTATTTTTAGGGGAGTCACAGAAAATGTGACACACCGTGACGTAGGGGAGGGATAGTCCAAAAAAGGCTAAATTTTGTGTTTTATGGTGAAAACTGAGTTTTATAATTAACAAAGTAATATTCAAGTGCTTCTAAAACAACAGAATCCAATGTTTATTTTGTTATAGTATTGTCCTTAACGCTTGTTACGACCAGGGCCGTATTTAAATGTGATTATGGAAATCCCACATAATACAAAACTTCTTAAGCTTATCGCTTTCTCAAAATGTAAATTCGACTATGTATAACTTCATTGCAGTTTAGTCACATGGTATGAGTAAAATAGAGATAAGAACACTATCTATTTCTTTTCATTCATGCGTGGGTAAGTAGCACCAATGCGGCAAAAATGGACGTGTTCGAAAGGCCTGTTAAACAGCTTTAAGTTAATTAATTAGGCAGGCCTCCCTTTTTATTTTTATTGCGGATGTGTCTATGGTGTACGTCTACAGATCAGATGTGACTAAAGTATTGTTAATCTGATTATTATTTGAAAATTAATTAAATAATTATTTACAAGCCTTACATTAGTTACATTTAATTGAATTTCCGAAGCCAATCTGTCTATATTTAAATTCGTAATATTATTTCTTAATTGGAATTTCTTGATATTACGGACCTGTTTTAAAGTAGTATTTTGGATTTTTATTGTTTAAAAACTACAAATTACACATTATTTGTTAATTTATACACATAAACAACTAGTTAATGATAAAAGTATAGTTTTTTAATGTATAAATTCTAATTTCTATCTTCTGTTGGCCTCTTTTTTGAAATTTTCTAATAAAGCATTATTTTCATGCGATTCAGGAAATAATCGTTTTCGTTCGCCTTCTATATCACCAATCCAATTATCCCTACAAAAAATTCCCGATAATTATTAAAAAGAAAATCGTATAATCCACCCTTTTTTATAATTTTCAATACTTATAAACAAGTCCCAATCCTACTATTCCTAAGAAACTACCAAATAATAATGGAAAACGTAATAATGTTGATAATGGAATTGGTCGTTTCATTTTAATTGCCCAATTTTGCTTTCAGGCACAATTTTTATCAATATTATCAATAAATTACGGAGTATTGTTGAAGAGGTTATGAATCACTAAACGTAGCTCTTCGCACATATTGACAAATTTGAAAATTATTTCATGTTAAAATTAAGTATTATCACAATTTTTAATCTATAATTATAGTATAGAAAAAGTTTTTTAAATCATTCATAATTTTAATGACTTTAATAAAAAGCAACCCTTACAAAGAAAACAACCCCAACCGGTTTTGCGTCAGATTTTTTTTTGAGGGCAACCGTCAAGGGTAACCAGGTATACATGCCGCAACTAACCAATCGTTTAACGCAATATAGACCGTTGGCGGCGGCGGCGCCGTCAGGGTCTAAATAGACGTGTCTATGTATGTGTGTGTGTGTCCGTTTATTTGCCTGAACGTATACGTATATGAATCAATGTTTTGTTTGTGTTAGTGTAATCGACTATTGCTGCTTTATTATAAGGGTAGCAAGGGTAGTGCGTAGTGGTAGTGCTGGTGGTGGTGGTGGCCGGCCTCGTTGATGAGCCCCTGCAGGGGCCATGGGGCAGGCCGAAAGTAGAGAAAATACTGACGATGATCCTGAAAAATTTCCATCCATTTCCAGACATGCATCAATTAATTTCGTAAGTGTTCATTTTGTAAATTATTAAAACAATTGTGTGGGAACTTACAGAGGCGCATTAAGGATTTTGGAAGCTCATTTTCATGGGGGCACACAAAGTGGCCCCCATACGTATCTCTACTTTGTCCTAAATGATCACATCGTTATAGCGTGAAATGAAATGAAAAATAATCACAATAAATGCAGTAGACAATAATTATTACAGTTATTGGATACATGAATAAAAAAATATATCAGAATCCTTAATTATTGCCAGTTTTCTTATAATCACCACTATTACAATCAACTCTAGATAATACAGGGGTTATCAATAAGATAATATTGCAATTCTAATTAGGGCTAAATCTAAAATGAAGTTTTCCACATTTTAAACGCTAACGTTATCGGGAGAGTACACATGCGCACATAGTTGAAAAGAATTGAGGTTATGGTTAATCGACGAATTTACAAGTAATTGTATTAAAAAAAAATCGTTAACATATTGCTTTAATGATCAATAAAAGAAATCTTAATTAAATTCATTCAGGATAAAGAATGAAAGTTTTTGTTATATCGATAACAATGCTTTGCGTGATTACAGAATGTACAATGCAATTTCTCCTCAGGGTTGGCTATGTTTTTGGTTACGTAACCCCTTAGCTTGATTCATTTGATATTTGTGACATTGTTGATAAATCAAAATAAATCCTATTTTTTGAAAATTTATCAAAACGGAAGAACATTAAGCGAAAATATATCAATAGAAAATACATATATGGTATTTCATTTTATAGTTGGCCATGCTTTTCGTTACATAGCGTCGTAGCTTTGGTCGGCCAAATAAAAAATAAATCAACAAATATCAGTGATGTCGGTAACGTTAACGTTTTGCCGTGGAAACTTGACGAATGGGTGTCGCATAATAATAGATGTATTGTTGGTTGCATATCAACCAATTTTTTTCTTATTTATTATTTGTCAATAAATAAATTTGCTATCTATTGAACTTTAAACAAATGTTTATTTATTTGATTTACAGAATAAAATTAGATAATTTCCTCATTATTATATGATAAGTGTTATCACAATTTTATAATTTATAATTTATAAATTAAGAAATAAACGAGAACATCTTCGATTGTTTATTATTTATATTTATATAATTAATTGTTGTATAGGTCGTGTTTTCTCCGATTATTATTATAATTTTTCTAAAATTTGTTCAAATTGATTTTAACGCGCCAATTTTCTAATATTTCCCCACTTGGAAAAATCAAAGTCAGCTGATTTCCATTTTATAGATCTACCATGACGATTTATTATTAATCAATGAATCATCAAATGCGAAAGAAAAAAATTATAGAGAATAAATATAACCTTAACTTTATGTTTTTTCCAAAATAAAAACAATAATAAATCCAATTATTATCGAAGTCTTTATGATAATTAATTGTCGGCAATATTATAACGATTGTAATTTATATGTTGTATGGCGCCTTTTGTTTGTTTTACCACCATTATTGTTGTTCATTTGCTTCATAGCCGACTTCGATTGTGTTTATTCAAATTGAACAACAACTTAATTGGCATGGTAGATATAGAATCGCGCAGTTTCTGTTGTTGCTATTGTTGTTGTGTTGTACACAGATCAGTTAAATTTATTTTACACAGATACACACACACATATCACAATTTGCGCCAATAACTTGGGTCGTCAATTAAACGAAGACGGCGTATTAGTGTGGTGACCATCTGGGTATACCACGTGTAAGTGACAATTACACATTTACATTTTTTTTTTAAATTTTATATACAGATGTACATAGATAAACAGTGTAAAAATGAGTGTTAAAATTATTAATGCTGGACAATATCCATTTTCGTGATAATTATTTCTAGTTTTTCCTTGATAATTTTTATTTTTTTTGCAACTTAAAAAAACTGGTGTTTTTGTTAATTTTTGTTGTTGTGTTGTGTTATTGAGTGCGTAGTGCGTCGCGACGCTACCTCCATTCTAGAAATTTGAGTATCATTTATTTTTGGGGGGAGGCGGAAAATCCCACAAAACTCGAAAAACGAAAAAAAATCCGCACAAGGAATGTCTACTTCAGATTTGGCCAGGACGGTACGCCAGCCTCGTGCAAGAAAAATCAGCAGGGTATGCTCTTTCTTTCCAAGATATTAATTAATTGTATTAATGATCTTTGTCGGTTTAAATTTTAAATAAACGATTGTAAAGTTTATAAATTAACCGATCCTTGTTGTTTGAATTTTTTGTGTTCGACGACCCCATCGATCATTCTAAATTGAATGCGATGATTTCATTTCTTTGTTGCTATTCTTTGAAAACAGAAAAGATTGCTTAATGAAATTCAATTAATAAGATAATTAGCAACATTTTATTTCTATATAGGACAATAGATAACATGAGACAGTTGAACGAATGGAAAGATTTCTATAGAATTTTACAAATTCTTAAATAAATCAATAGTAATTATCACCAACTTACTTTTATTACATTCTAAATAAAATAATTATTTTGGATTTTTTACGATTACGTAAGTTAGATCTTGTTCTCAGTGGTTTTAGTCGGCCTTGAAATAGAAGCAAAATCTTTTTAAATTTAAAACATCATCATCATCTAACAAATGTCAGGATAACGCTTTTCTTAAACGAATTTTTGCTATTTTTCTGGTTCATTTATTCCTTTATTTGTTTGCTTGTTTATTGATTATATTTCATATCGTTTATGAATTCCTCTTTATTTTCCTTATCAATTGTTGATAATTGTTTAAATAATCATCACGTAATTGTTTAAAAGAATTCGCAAACGGTATGTAATTATATGCACACATACACATTCAAATTTATACAATTATTAATTCATATTTTAATATTTTTTTTATACAGGTGAGTCAAAAGTAATGAATAATATTTATAACTTTCTTATTTATGGGAATTTTGAAAAATGCCGAGATTATTTAGCTTAAAACTGTTCTATACTCGCCCCAAGATAGTAATTGAATCTTGACACGAGCCTAACAAAATGAAATGTCCCAGTTGTCTTTGCCAAAATCTGGAAATTTTAAAAGCGTCAGATTGGTACACCATATTCTAGTGACTTTGTGTGGTGGTTACGTGATATAAACACCAGAAAACTTTAGAATTATAATCTCAATAATTATTTGCAATCGGTAAGTTATGTGCCGTTTGCTGCGCTTTTAATTAATATTTAATATAATAAACAAAAAAATTAAATTCTTGCGGTATTCAATTGTCTTGTTATAATTTTAAATTTCGCGCCACTACCAGAACGTCTAGTAACTTTTCTGTCAAATGGAAAATTCAATTACTATCGTGGGGCGAGTATATCAGTTATCCTTGCGAAGAAATGACATCATTATCGATTTTTTCAAATGACACCCCTTATTTTTTATTGCATTTTCGGGTAGGGCATATTTTTCTACGTTTAGACATCTAAAAATATTAAGGGGTTACATAAGAACATTTTTGAGAAAAAAATTCGTAAAGTTACAAGATTTTCATAATATCTATGCATCAGCATAGTATACGAAAAACAACACCTTTGAATAACATTGCAAGCATTGATTTATTATTTATTACTGGATTAAGTAGGCGTATGGTAAATATTTGTTAAAATTATGCGGCCTCGTTAACAGCTTTTTGACAATTCAATCCGCCATGTTTGCCAATAGTTTTGTCAAAATTTTACATACGCCTACTTGATCCAGTAATAAATCAATGCTTATTCAAAGGTGTTGTGTTTGTCGTATATGCTGATGCATAAATACAATGATGATAGAAAAAAATTGAGAATATTTTTTTTCAAAAATGTTCTTATATAACCCCCTAATATTTTTACATATCTGAACGTAGAAAACTGAGCCCTACTCAAAAATGCAATAAAAATAGGGGGTGTCATTAAAAAAAATTGATGATGGCATCGTTCCTTTGCAATTGTAGCCGATAGAACCCCTTTGAGCTAACTACAATTAATTTATTAAAACATAAAGAGTTATTTGTCTCGACGTTTTTCGAAATTCCCACAAATAAGAAAATTATAAATATTATGCGTTACTTTTGACTCAGTCTGTATATCTGAAGAATGATACACGATAATGATCCATTAGAAGTGTGAAAAATTGATGAAATTTTGATTACAGAGGTTTGGTGGTATTTGAACTACTTCTAGAAAATATTTTTCCCCTTTACATGAATTAATACACCCTATTTTTTTATTTTGAATGAAACCCCATATTTTTGTTGCATTTTTTGATTCTATGGGGGATTTTAATAATATGAGTTATGGTCCAACCTCGTCTTCACATATTGGTCCCAACATTGGCGCCAATGGTGTTTGTCCAATGTATGGTCGAAGGAAATGGGGTTAGCGTCAACGTTTGTCTAGCTACCCACTCTATGGAATTTATCTTATTCTAACTGCATCCGTTGAGAAGTTTTTCAATAAAATTATTCGTCCAACATAAGCCAACGTTGGGGCCAATGTGTGGAGCAAATAGTTTTTTAAACATTTCGACTTTTTGATGAAACTTTCAGTTTGGCAGTGCTTGAAAAAAAAACACTCATATTTGAAAAGTTGCAAACACAATCAGATTTTTAAATTTACAATTTAATTAGCTAAAACAATGCGCTTTTTATTAAATTTTCGATTATCTTTTATAGTTTAGCCGAAATCTTTTTTCAGTCGTTTTTCAAACTATAAATAAATAAATAAAATCGGGAGTGAGGAATGTTACTATAATTCCAGTTCCACACATTGGTCCCAACGTTGGCACCAACAGTGTTTGTCCAATGTTTGGCCGATGGAAATGGGGTGGGCGCCAACGTTGGAAATTGGCCATAAGTTTTCGTTTTTTTTTAAACATCAAAGGAGTTAGTGCCAACGTTGGAACTTATCTTAACTGCATCCGTTGAGAAGTTTTTTAACAAAATTACTCGTCCAACATAAGCCAACGTTTGCAATAATGTTGGGGCCAAAGTGTGGAGCCGGGCTAATTAGATACAAAACAAAATTTTTCTCTATTCATCTATCTAAAAAAATCATGATGTTTTGTTTAAAATAAATGAAATATTGCTGTTTGAAAATTGATTGAAAGAAAAATTCGTGTTACCTTAACAGTGGAAGATTAGGAAAAACTATAGATTCAACAGAAAGTACATTATTTTAGCTACTTAGATTTCAAAATTTCAAATTTTTGGCGATTATAATTTTAAAGATATGAATTTTTTAATTGGACAGTGTAAAATTCAAAATTTTATTAAAAGTTGAAATATCTTGAAAATCCTCTAATTTGCAGTATTTAGACTGTAGTTCATATTATCAAATAGGGTTGCCAACTGTCCTGAATTTTGCAGGATATCCTGAATTCGAGCTTACTTTTAGTGCGTCCTTTCACTACTTGTTTCAGGACGGCAAGTTAAAAAATGTTCAATTTTCCAAATTTTTTTAGGACATTTCCCCATAGATAAACTTTCAAACAAGGTATTGTAGAATTTTTTTTAAATAAATATGAAGGAGTAAAATTTTTGACATGCTTCAAGATTTTCCTCCGCGCTTCAGCAGTTTTCCAAAAAAAAAAAAAATACAGTACCAATCTCAGAAAATAAGCGAAATGTCGATGCTTAAATGTTAGCATTTTTTCGGACAATTGACTACTGCAGGCCCTTAACAGATCCCCTAAAATGTATTTTTTTTTTATGTAAAGTAGGTAAATTTATTTTGCACTGAAATTATTAGCAAGGAACTAGTCCTGAATATTCAATATCATAGTCCTGAAATTGACGAAATCAGAGTTGGCAACCCTTTTATCAAAGCTTTTTTAAATTTTACTATATCTAAAAAAATACCCTTGTATTTAAAATAAGAGAGTAGTGTGCACTATTTGCTAGAACAAACAATATTTTCTAAAGAGAATTTAGACGCCAAAACGGTAATAATGAAGTTTCATAAACGTCCACAATTAGAACGATTGTGAATCACTCTGTATATAAATAATATTTATTGATATTTTATCAGTTTGTTTGGTCGTTTGAATGAATTTTATGTTAAAAATTATGCCACGATTTTTTCTGATGAATTCTTTTTGTATTCTTCATGGTATAGCTCGAGGGAGAGTTTTGGTACAATTTCATTAAACTTTCAAGAGTATTATTCCACTGTTCGACAGGATGTGAAAATTAAATTGTCATCATACTTCGTTTCTCTGTGTAACCTTGATAGTTTTCCGGTTTATATATCTAGAAAAAAATGTGCTGTTTTTAAAAGTTGATTTTTTTCTAAAATTGCTTCTCGTATATCGATCTACATTTAGTAAATTGTTTTAAATCCTTTTGGAATAAAAATCGATTTCAATATTTCTAGGTTTTGTCTCTTGAGATAGATTATAAAATCCATAAAAAACAACAGTAACTGAAGCTTTTGGTGGGAATAAAAACACAAAAACATCACCAAACAGGTTAATAAACTGAATTGCCAAAATATCAAGCGAAAGTTTTTTATATTATGCCGAAAAATTGAGAAATCTGATTTGTTTTCTTCTTGATTTGTCTGTGGTGAGAATACAAGAAAAGTTTTTAACATATCCTTTGTCTATTTGAATTCAGTCAACTTGGCTCCAGCATCTTAATAAATGTAGTCAAAACCAAATATTTGCAGTTATTTCCATTAGTTTAAATTAAACCTTTATATTTTTAGTCTTGATGGATATCTTGAATGTTTTGTTATCAATTATCTCTTGTCTTTTTCTTTCCAATTTTGTAATCAGATAAAATTAAGATTTATGATACGTGGAAATAAAAAATTTTGAGCCATAGTTTTTTTTTATATGCAATACAAGTAAATGTTAAAAGAAAACACATAATCACCTTATAGAATGATTTATATTTTATTATATCTCCTCCTTTATTTACTATTCTACTAATAAATTACTAATTCTTTAAATATTTAAAATATTATCATAAATAGAGAAAAAATGAAAGTATTTATTATTGATAATATGATTATACAATGATTTCATTGCTCTTTTTTAACGAACAATTATAAGAGTAATACGATTAAGTGACACAAATTAAAAGTGAACGCAAGATAAGATAAAAATCTGCTATAAACGTACTCTTTTGGGTGCGTTTATATCTATAAACAATATAAAATCTATAACAACCACCAATAGTTCTGTTCTATGTTCTATTTTATTTTTGAATAGGTATATTCCTAATATAAGTGATACGATAGCTTATCATTGATCAAATTTTGATGTATTTTAAAGCCACATACCATTTTTTATAGTTGATTTTTTTTGAAATACGCATAGAACTAGAGGGGAGAAAAATACAGTTATCCTAGATTTTTAAGTTGTTTTTTATTATCTTCCTTTGATTACCATTTAAATATAATTGACGCCTGTTGATTACTTAATAAATAAATAAACTATTTTTTTTATCTTGATAATCAGTAACATTACAGGATTCAAGTGTGCATGTATTGTTGTGTATGTGTATATGTGTATGGAATTAATACTAATTTAAATTAGAATTACAGAATTTTGTGTGCCTCCTCTTATCATTGGATTTTAATTGAATCACTAAGAATTTGTACTAATTATTTATTTTTTTTAAAAATTCTATTTGTTATAGATAAAAATTATTTGTTAGAATAAATTAAAATTCAATCACATAATCAATAAACATTGATACTTGATAGATAAAGTCGAAAATTTTCACAAAAGATATTCGTATAGAATTTCAGTTCAATTTTAGATATGCTTGTGTATTTATAGATATTTTAATTATTATAATTTAGTTAATTTGGTCTGTTTTTAATTAGTTTTATTAATTATATAAATTATGGTGAGTTATTTTATTTTTATTTTTTAAATTTAGATTCATATTTCTTGGTAGAGTAAGGGTGGAAAAATACAAAATTCATTTCCCAAACATATGTTTCAATTAATACAAATTTTCATTTAAATAATTAATTTATTATATGTTCTATTACTATAATTGTGTTATTTGTACAATAATTCGTCGTATAATAGCCGAGGAAACCATATTTAAAATTATGATCACATGTCTTAATAATCTAAATATTTCCAATCGGATTTAATCGATATTAATTATTACGTATTAGGAAAATTTCCTTTAATTAACTAAATTTTAACACGTAAATGTGTCTATTTCGAACCAATTTGACTTCAAAGACTATTTCTTTTATTGTTTAGTTCGGGAATTATCTTAGGACGAAATTTTGATGATTTAGGGAAATTCTGAAAAATGATTTGTGTTTTTTTTGTTTTTGGCCACCAGCCAGAATTTGTAAATTTTCAAGAAAATCCAAAAATATCCCTAGAATTATCAATATTTACAAAGTAATCAAGCAACGATCATCGAACTCTCTAAAATGAAAGAACCAAAATTTTGCAAACAATTGGTGAATTAGTTTCTATACAAAGAGAACATTCAACTTGCCAATATTGCCAACAATACAACTAACTTTTGTTTTTCAAATTAATCTAACACATGACAATGATTGGCTGTCTCAAGTTCAAATTTACTTTTCTCTATAGCTATAAATTATAATAAAATTTACATTTGTGATTTTTTTTTGTTCATTGTTTATATGCAAATTATTTTCAGTTACAATTATTTATAATAACTTTTAACTATAAGTAGAACGTCTAGTGACATAAAAAAATCAATTTAGGGCAATTATCGTTCAGATTACGTCACAAATATCACATTGTTTTTTTTAGCGAATAAACTCCATTTTTTATATTATCAATAAAAAAGTAATTTTCCGCAACTCCATTACAACTCGACTGAAACGCTAACACTAACCTTATGTAATTGTTTTAACGGTAACGTGTTGAAAGTTTATTGATTTTCCTAGATGGAAAATTGCTTTATTTTGTGCAATCTACACACTGTACACACCACCACCTTCACCATTTTTTAAGTTTCAATGAAATTAATTTTTATTTAATGCAAATTAAATATAACGTTCACTTTCTATAAAAATTGTTATTTATATGTGGAAATTGTCTATTATGATAATACGGCCTTGGCCTCTTAAATTTTAATGTTTTTTGTCATCTTTTTGGAAAATTTAATAAATTTAATGTACATAATTGACGATTAAATTGGAGCGAAATTGCGTTGATTTCCAAAAATATAGATTAAAATCGATAGAATTCTTTTACATAATTTATCAATAAGTAGGTTTATAGGTTGATTGATTTCAAGGTGATAATTAGCAATTGCAAAAGCTTAATTATTTTAATTCAAATTGTTGTTTTAAAGGAAAACCTCAATGATATTATTGTAACTAGATCGTTTCGAATATTTTCTATCGATACTTTTATCGATTCGCCATTTTATAAAATGTCCACATTATCATTTGAACAAATGAATGTAATAGGATAATAGTATAGAAGTTGAAAATTGATTAAAATGTTTCCATACAACTTTATTGGATCATTTAATTTAAATGAAAATGAGACTAAAACGTAATTTTTTTGTTTTGTTTTGCTACATAAGCTATTTGTTGTAAACTTATAATAAATTAAGTATAAATTAATTGAATTATTCAAGGATAAAATGGGTATTTTCAGCGAATTATTTACAATTCAATTATTTAAAAAACAAAACAGACTAAAATATTGTTTTATTATTAGGTCTATCCTGAAATTTTTTCAGTAATCTATCTAATGGATATTATAATCACATAATGCCCTATATCGTTTTAAAATAAAATTGTTAGAATGTAAACAAAAAAGTACCCAATATTCAGGTGTGTAGAGAGATAGGTAAAAATTCATCTCATCTCTAGGTATGTACGTGGGAAAAATCGATAACAACCAGGTGATAAATTGCAATAGTACAACAATCTACAATTAACAATAGTTGAGTTTCAGCATAATGGCATAATTTACTGTATGAGTTGTGTATGTTTATTTATAATCAATAGAATTAAACATGTGAACGATTCATGCTCATGTATAGAATTTGTATTTAAATTAGCGAAATTCACTTTTTATTTTGTGATGCACAAAAATGTTTTATTATTAAACTTCGATTATACCCTGTTTATTTTATATTGATCGACTTGACTGTAATTTGTGTATTTTCTTTGGGACAACAACAGCTTTCTATAAACAATTTATATTATTTTTAATGATGTTTTATTTTCGAAATTAAACTTTGTTAAAACTTAAAATAGCTGCATTAAAAGCATTTATTGCCAATTAAATTTATTTAAAACATTTTTATCAGTTATTTGTTATTTGTTAAAAGTGTATTTCATTGATTTTTTTCTGGAATCATTTAGATACCAAAAGTATGGATTATGTAGGCTTTTACTTCGAAAGATATCAGAGAAAATCTTTATTATTTTCATGAAAATTACACTTGAAACATTGTAAGTTACAAACAAAATAGAACAAGTCTTGTATAACAATCGATCAATGAATTAGTAAATGAGAAAGTCGAAAAGTATCATCTCAATTATACAGTTTTTTTTTTAAAGTGGTTAATTCTTGTGAAACTCCAGTATCCGGCGAGTGATTCGAAAAATATTTCAAGGATTTATAGGAAGGGGCCCTGGAGACTCTTTTAGCAAAATTAGAACCTCGTAGCTTATTTAGAAGTTGGTCAAAAAACAATGTCGCAATTTTCAAAAACTAGCAAAGGACCTACGCTAAACGACTAAAAATGATTCGTAGACCCTCCCAACGATGATTTTTTTCGTTTTTCTTAATTGCATTCTAGAGAAAATGCAAAATATTTCCGCTTCTTTCAAAATAAAATGGAGAAAAATGAAAAAAATCAATGTTGGGAGGATGTTTTCAAACTAGGAGTGATTAGAATTTTGCGCGCTTAAATGTTAGCTTCCTATAGGTTATTTCACAGCCAAGTTTACACAACTCAAAATCAGCAAAATGGATACTGTTATTTCTGGAAAACAAAATTTTAATTGTACAATATACTGCATAATTAAATAATTAACAAGTTTATGAGTTTTTATTAATTATAATTAATTAATTGGAGGCTGTAGTACGATTAATTGAAAATTTGGCAAATAGATGATAGTAAAAAATTTTTCTATATACACGTGCTTTAAGCAAATAAACGTGTATCAAA
>JAZBGW010000199.1:0-34162 GCA_037464815.1 Mylabris variabilis
GCCTAATGTGATATGTGATATGTGATATGCAATGTAGTGTGTGATACCGCCAATTTTTAAATCAAATACAGCAAAAAATACCATTCTAAAACGGTATAATATACACGTATTGTATAGAAAAATAAAATACCGTAAATTAACATCACTAATTTAAATCGATTTTTTGATATAATTGTTTGAAGTTTCGAAAATTTGGCAACGCAGGATATCCGTAAGATAACATAACCTATTTGCGTTCTAACCTCATAAATTTTTCAGTTCGGATTAGAGAATGTCGAGACTTTTATCGCTTTTTAAACCAAAAAATCCGTCAAGTTTGTATTCGATTGATTGTAAATTTATTTAAATCATCACTGTCTTTCTTGTTTTAGATCAATTAATCAATACAGTTAGACTAGTCCGGCATTTTTCAACAGATAAAGATGAGCCCGTGTTCGATATGGAGAATCCGTTTCAAAAAGAGAAACAACAATGTATTTTATGCCGTTTGAATATAACACCGGATTATAAGAACGTTAAATTATTATCACAATTCCAATCACCATATACTGGTCGTATTTATGGTCGTCATATAACCGGTTTATGTGATAAACAACAGCAACGTGTCGAAGCGGAAATTATAAAAGCACAAAGTGCCGGCTTAATGGGTTATTATACGAAAGAACCATGCTTTTTAAAAGATCCAAAACTATTCGATCCGGACAATCCAATTCGACCACATCGATTCGAATAGAAATAGTTACAATGTTTACGTAAACTTTATTCTAAAATAATAAGTATAATAATAAAGTAAAGATATGGGTGGATTAAATTAATTCTCCATTGGTTGATAATTTGATTAAATGTTCTGGTACGTTTAGTTTTTCCAATAATGTTTCCATATCAATTTCTGCATACGGTTTTAATTGTGGTAATAAATCATTAATTGCTGAAATACATCCAGTCTTAAACATCTCTGTTAAATCTTTCAATTCATCAATATTATGCAATCTTTTATAGATTTCAGTTTGTTGTAAATTTTCTAAAATTTCACGCTTTTTGGCTATTTCACGTTCAAGTTCATCAATTTTATCTGGATTTATTTGAAGTAGTGGCGGTGGTGATGGATAATTCTCAAATTCGTCACTTAATTCTAAATTCTGCTCATCTGAATGCGTTTTCTTCAACGATAATGAACGACTGATTTTTCTTGTTTTTTTAGTCGAACTTACAGGCTCAAGTTTGGGTAATTCAGGTGAATCTTGCTTATTTTTCGGTGATAATATCTTTGTTTTTTTTACATCGGGCGGATTTGTTTTTTTCACCTGAAAAGATTCATCATCATCTAAATCGGATATTTTTAAATCTTTTCTTGTACAATCTTCTGTTTTGTCAAGTTTTTTGTTGGTATATACTCGAGGTAGTGGATCTGAATCAATTCGTCTCAATTTCACCGTTAACTCCCGATTATTTTCATTATTACTAGTTTTTGTGGCGTCCAATAGTTTACAATCGTAGCTTTTACTCTTCGCTTTCATATTCTTGATTCGTTGCATCTTTAGTTTATCATCTGCAACGAAATCTTCGTCATCATCAAAGAGTATCGGCGATCTTGTTCGAGTACTTTCAATTTCAATAGTTTTTGATTTTTTCTTCTTTTTATCGCGACGATTCTCAGATTTTTCAGTTTTAGATTCCTTTTTACTTTTTTTATCACATTTCTGCTTTCTTTTTGTTTGAATAATCGTATCGTCTTGAAGATCTACAGTCTTTAAATCATTATCTTTTTGATTTTGATTGTTTTCCACAATTTCCACCAATTGTTGATTTTGATCATTATTTATTTCCAAACATTGTCCTACTTCTTCTTCTCTAGTTTTTTTATTTAAATCCCCATGAAACTCTATCTCTGGTTGATTATTTTCGTATAATTCCGGTAATATTGCTGACGTAACCATTTCTTCTTCATAACTTTTATCAAGTATCGTTTCAATATGTGATAAACTTTGATTTATTGAATTATTTGATGAAGATTTTCTTTTTCTTGGTAGGCCAACTCTTCGACATGGTGTTAAGAGATTTTTACTGATCGATTTTCCAATATAAGGATTCGATTTATGCGAATCCTCTTTACGAAATTTCGGCATGACAATCTAATTTTACAAGAAAACAGAAAATAACGTAGATTTATTATAAAAATACTTACATTAATTTGTATGCGTTAGAATCTAGAATTTTTAAACAATTCCCGATCGATTTTTTAGGTTATAATTGTTACAAGTTTAAATGTAAACAGTATCTAGGGAATTTTAGTTTTCCTTACTACACCATACTATACTTCATCGAACTTTTTATTGCTATGACTAAACGTATATAAATTTGTAATTGAAAATTACTCAAGTCTTGTAATACTGTAAAAATGATCAATTGATGAATTATTAGTTATTAGTCTATTAAACAAAAATTATTTATGAACGATTTAACTGTTATTTTTTGATGGAGTTAAAAATTTATAATCTTAGTCAATGCATGAATAAATTTAGAAGAGTATATCTGCATTCTTGTCAACTATTTAGGGAATTTCATATTTCATACGAATCGACACTTAAAAGATAGAGATACATAAATTTAATACCTTTTTGTCCTTTTCTAACGCTTATCTAATTGGTGTGACCATATATGTATCTTTTTTTAATCGTTCGCCTGTCTTTTTTAATTATGGTCAGCTTCCATTTCGCTTATCTTGACAATAAAGCGAAGTCTGCTTCGTCTTCTTAAATAACTTAAATTTATGTACAAAATATCTGTCAGAAATATGGAAATTTCTCAAAAATTTTGCAATTGAAGTTTATTTTGTTTGATTTTAATTAAATGAATTTGTTTTTATTTAAATCTATAAAAAAAAGTTATTTAAGATAATGGACATCTGACAACGCTGCATTTGCTTGCAATGCTGCCAACATTTATCAGCTGATAACAACTGTCAAATTTACTGTTTTTGAATGGATAGTGGATTGATAATATCTCAATTTTTCTTATTATGATACATACTGATAAAATGTAGTGTGTAGGTAATTAGAGATCACTTATCGTTCGATTAGGGTAACCTCGATTAGTAATTTAAAACTCATTTTTCTCTAATAAATAAACAGAAAATGGAAATTGGAAGAAATCCTCAATCACTACCTGGTGAACAAGATCTAGATTATTTTACTGGACTTGGTTTGGCTATATTATCGTCAGTATTTATTGGTTCTAGTTTTATTATTAAAAAAATCTCATTGAAACGTTTAGGACGTAGTGGAGGACTACGAGCTGGAGCTGGTGGTTTTGGATATTTAAAAGACTGGATGTGGTGGTTAGGATTCGTTACAAGCAAGTTCTAGATTCAATCATACCTTTAACATAACATTAATTATTTATTTTTCCATAATTCCAGTGGGAGTTGGTGAATTATCCAACTTTGCCGCTTATGCTTTTGCACCAGCCTCCTTAGTCACACCATTGGGTGGTTTAAGTGTACTAGTTTCAGCTGTATTAGCGTCGAAATTTCTCAATGAACATCTAAATAAATTGGGCAAAGTATCTAAAGTTGATAATTATCTAAAATTTAGAATTAATAACCCTTATTTCAGTTGGGCTGTTTACTTTGTATTGTTGGTTCTATTATTATAGTGATCCATTCACCGAAACAACAAGAAGTTGAAACAATGAGTGAATTATTAGAGAAAATTCGTGATCCAATCTTTTTAAATTATACTTGTATTGTTATAATTACAACAGTTGCTATTATTTTTTATTTCGGTCCACGTTATGGTGGTCGTCATGTTATCATTTATATTCTTTTATGTTCAGCTGTTGGTAGTATAACTGTAATGGCATGTAAAGGCTTAGGTTTAGCTATAAAGGAAGCATTTTTGATTAATAATCCAGATAGTGATCTAAACAGATGGTTAATTTATACATTCTTTTTAATTGTTGTAATATGTATTTCGATACAGATGAATTATTTAAACAAAGCTTTAGATTTATTTAATACGAGTGTTGTAACACCAATTTATTATGTTGTTTTTACAACATTAGTTATAATTGCATCGGCTATATTGTTTAAAGAATGGGTGGGAATGCATGTTGATGAAATTTTAGGTAATATTTGTGGATTTTTAGTTATTATTGTTGCCATATATCTACTGCACGGTTTTAAAGATTACGAATTGATTAAAAATGGAAATCAATCACGGCAATCACTGTTAAAGAGCTCTTCAAGGGAATACGGCAGCAACAATCGGATCCTTTGTTAATAACAATCTAACAATAATGTGCCAATTGTAGATAAGTATTTTTTTAATTTATATGAATGATAATTAACTTGAACTGTTAAGTAGAGCATCGAAAAACATTCGTTGTAACAAAAAAGAAGTCTATATTACGACTGTTTTGCATTAAGTAAACGACTATTGACATTAAACAATTAACAAGTTTCTATTCTAGTCTATCCTCATAATCACTAATATTGTTTAAGTAATTTAATACTTCCTCGTAATATAAATTATACAATTTTAATGCAGTCCTATTAATTTCAATTAATTCGAAAAATCAACAATTCTCATGATAACAAACGGGCAAATTCTGTAAAACAAAAAAAATATTAATTAGTATTCAATAATGAGAGCGGACTACAGGCTGTTCCGCATAAGAACCGACATAAAGCAGGGGCATGTGGGGAAACTCAAAATATGATGATACAATTTTTAAATCTGCCAATAGGTTAAAAAGTTCTGTCACATTATAAGGGTGGATTATCCCTAATCAACGCCTTAAAATGCTTCAGTTAATCTCTCTCTGCATACTATCGATTATTGTTCCTGGTACACTTAGAACGTGTACCAAATTTGGTCCATCTACGTTGAGGTATTACTGAGTTATCGATTTTTTTCGAAATTTGAAACCCCACTCTAGAGGTCTATAATACTCTATAACTTCTCAGGGGTGCAACTTAGTATAGAGGTAAGTTGTGTTAAATCATCATATTTTGAGTTCCTCTACATGTCCCTGCTCTATGTCGGTTCTTATGCGGAACACCCTGTATATTAGAGACGAAAACTTTGCACTAAATCTCGTTTGTGTTTAGTTAAAGAAAATAAAAATAATTTATAAATAGCCACAAATTATTAACGTGAACTTTTCTTTTTTAGTTAATCTATTAAAGACTGTATGTACTTTGAAATATTGCCAAACTGAAATTAAATTACTTGTAGCATATGGTCCGTGTTTATTTCGGTACAAAATAATAATAGTAAATCTCACCTTCATAATTGATTCGACCATCTTTATCAGTATCAGCCATATTTATAAATTCAGTTAATTGTAATTCAGTAACTGGTTCACCAATCATCTCCATAGCTATTCGTAATTCATCCCTTGTAATATAACCATTATTATCTATATCGAATACACGAAATGCTTCCATTAATTCTTTACTAGCATCATCAACATCACTTTTACTATCTGGTCGTAATTCTTCAATACGTTTCACCCAACGTAGAAAATCATTTTCATCAATCAATTCAGTACCTGTATGACTGGCATTACGTATTAATTCTTCGATCTTTTCATCTTTCAATTCAATGCCCAGATTCTTCAGCATTATTTTAAACTCATTTGTATTGATACGACCATCTTGGTTTGCATCGATCATCTCGAATGCTGTTCGTAAATCTAAAAGCAAAAAATTATCAGCTTGTCACCATCTTTGTTAATAACATTCAACTTCAATAGAAGTTTTAACGGAGGAAGTCTTCGGTAATAACTCATAATCAATGAAACCTGTTTTGTAAACTGTAAACTCAAAGTGTTCAATAAGTTTGCTTTTATTTTAAAATAACCATTAAATTTTGTATGAGATTTCGATTTATTAAATTACTTATAATCAAACAAGCAAGTATATCGAGATTCCTTAAGAAATTAGAACAAAAATATCTAAAAGATGACAAAAAATATCGAGATAGTAGAAGTCTCATTCGATTTTATATACGATTTCACATCTCACCTAAAGAAATTTCCGACACTTCGGGAAAACCGTGTTTTGCGATACAAAAATAAGTGTTAGCGAAGCTAAAATTCTCTTTCTATAGCCAATAACATATTTGTAGAGGGTTACTTGGAGACCTTTTTAACAAAATTAGAACCTCGAAGTTGGTCAAAAAATGTCCGTTTCTAACAATGTCGCAATTTTCAAAAACAAGCAAAGCACATAAAACGACTAAGAATGACCCTCCCAATTGTGATTTTTTTTTGTTTTTCTCCATTTTTTTTTGGAACAGGTAGAAATGTTTTACATTTTCTCTAGAATGCAAATATGAAAACATTTAATGTTGGAAGGGTCTACGAGTCATTCTTAGTCGTTTTGCGTGCTTTGCTCGTTTTTGAAAATTGCGACATTGTCCATTGACCAACTTCAAAATGAGTTACGAGACTCTAATGTTGCTAAAATGGTCTCCATTGTCCCCCCTCTACATATCCTTGAAATATTTTTCGAATCACTCGTTAACTAGTAGAAGTTTTATAAGAATTGACCTCTTTAAAAAAAACAGCCTGTATAGGTAGATAGTTAGAAGAAAGTCAGCGTTACAATTATAGTCTTCCTTTTTTTGAGTTTCCTTTTCCGTTTTTCGCAAAAAAGCGTCCAGAATATCTTATTTTTTGAAATTATAAATCCAGATATGCAATATTCAATGCAGTCGACCACATTGACAGCCACATAATAGGGTAAACAAAATGCAATCATACGTTATTCATTATTCTAAGTGGTCTACTACATTTGTAAAGCCCCCCCCCCTACTTAAAACGATAAATCGATACGATCGAACTGTACAGTTATTTCCTTTCGATTTTACATACATATAACGATAAATCGAGAAGATAAATCCTTTCGATTTTCGGTACACCCCTGTGTTTATAGTAAAATTTAGAGTGCTTGTTGTTAGTGTGATCTCACGGATATTCCCTATGGCGCCACACACACACACACACACACACACAACGATTTATCTCACAGATCAAATCGTAGAGATAAATCTAATTATTTTTCGTTCACACCTGGAGATCGGGATCTTTCTATAAAATTGTACATTTTTCAGCCATACACGCAACGATAAATCGAGACGATCGGACTGTACAGTTAGATCGTTTCGATTTATATTTATGGCGGGTTTAAGCAAGGCAACTGGATTTTTATTGTGTAAAAGGTAGGACAGGTGACGAAAACTGGTTTTGTTTGTAATAAATTGCACAACTCAGGCAAGACCCTAGTAATAATTCAGAACGTAAAACTCAAGTGGATACCGGAAGTTACTTATCGAAAAAATGACGAATCAGGAGTGTGTCATCCATTAGAAATTTTTCGAAATTCAAGCTAGATTATATTATTATGACTAATATTTGTCATATTTGTATGGTTTTATAAGTTGATGAAATCCTGAAGAAAATTTTTGAGTTTGAGGCTAAAGAAGTAGCTAATAGATGTAAAATAAATATAAACCTACATACTTGCTTGTTATATTGAATGATATTGTCAGGAGGTATTTTATTTTTCATGAATTTATATTTCGAGAACTATTTTATTATCTTGTTCTTTATTCTTATTTTCCTATATAAACATTTTCCTAAAGTGAGATTACTTCAAAATAACGTTTATCATCTATTATGTTCCTGAAATTTATCTACAATGATCAATATTTGAAGAGATTTGCACTTTATAGTTATTACATGAACAGTGAAGATTTAAACGAATAGAGTTCTAAATTATCTCCACTTTTTCTCTGTTCTAGCTCGAAAATAGAAGAAAAAAGAACGTTCAATTCTCTCTACTATCTGTAACTACAGATAAGTAAACACATCATTAACGACAATTTGAGCCTAAATTAACATTTGTTGAAATTCAGATAAAAGATACAGCGACGAGCATATAAAAGAGGCCTAGTCTTGAGCAAGGAATATTACGTTTTTCGGCTCGTGTGAATCATGAGGGTAACAAGGTGGGTAGGTAGGAACTATTAGCACGAGTTTCTACCATACCAAATTTGTAGAAAATATTTGTTTATTCAAAATGGCACCAGTAACCCCACATTTTTCTTCTGATTGAATATCTTTTTTACTATATTCTGACCTGTGAAAATTCGGCTAGAGTGCCACGACCGCCCTCAAAAGCCTGTTTTACACAGTCCCTCAAAAGGTGGCATCTTTTTATATACTTGTCACTGTACACGTCTATTTGATTTTAACCACAGGAACAACAAAATCGCAAGAGAAAACTTGGAAGTTGATAAAATTTCCCTTTTTATTAATTCATACGAATGATTTATGTCAATTGTAAATTAATCCATTGAATCAGGGTGGAAATATTTTAATGTATGTTTGATTTGTTTGAGCTTTTTTATAATTCAAATTTATAAATTTTCAAGCAGAAAAAATGTTTTGGGAATTTTGAGAAACTGGTCGTTTTTAAAATAAACTTCATGATTGAAATATTACGGAAAATTCCCAATGGAAAGTTAAAACATATTATAGTAGATGTAGTTTCATGACATAATTGATCAAAAATAGATAAATTTGCCTTATGGTACTTAATTTAAATTATAAAATTTTATTTCGAAAACTTGAGATTTGTCCCAACGTAAACGTTTATGTAAATAAAATTCTAAAAATAGAAATGCTCCCTAAATTTAACAGGGAAAACAATATGCCTGTTATTCTTACAATTTATCTTAATTTTATGATTTTTAACAACCATACAATAACTATAAAAATAGTGTTTAGATTGTTATTGTCAAATCAAAATAAGAAAACACGTCTACATACGGCGCCGCTGATTTAAAAGTAGACGATTCGTATGAAACTCCTATTAAATAGTCGACGAGCGATTGGAATAATATTTCTAGTATGTATTTATAGACGGGTCCCTAGAGAATATTTTAGCAAAATTAGAACTTCGTAGCTCTTTTTGAAGTTGGCCAAAAAACTCTCGTCTTGGACAATGTCGTGATTTTCAAAAACAAGTGAAGTACATACTTAAAGCGACTAAGCCTCACTCGAAGACCCCCCCCAACATTGTTTTTTTTTGTTTTTCTCCATTAAAATTTTAAGCGAGTGACTTATTTTTGAAAATTGCGACATAGTCAGAAGCAAGCGTTTTAGACCAACTTCCAAATGAGCTATGAAGCTCTAATTTTGCTCAAATGTTCTTTAGGGATCCTCCTACAGTTCTATGAAATATTTTTCAAACCGCTCGTCAACTAATAAGATTTTTATATAAATCGTAAACTCTTAAAGCAACAGGGCTATAGAGGTAGCAATTTGATACATAAACTAATCATATTTGTGATACAAATTTACCACAAACATTGCCAGTCTGTTTTAATAAAATTGGCCGAGCTTCCAATCACGTCGACTGAAATTGTAAGTTTATTTAATATCAACTTAAATATCAGTTCGCTTTTTTGTGCAGAAATATACCGTCTTGGCAGTTAAAGCTAGAGACATAGAATGAGAAAATCTAAAAAATTAAGTACATATCCTGTATACTTTAGCTTTAGTAAATAAGTAACAAGTCTCCAAACAAGATCAATATCATTATCATTTTGTACATAGGCTCGATCACCAAAGAAGTGGTCGCGCAAGTACCTTATCTTTGTATAAACAAATGGCTTATAGTTACTTAGATGACAGTAACTGTTTCTAAAAATTTGAAGAATACAAATCTCTGTTTAACTTGTCGGAATCAAAAAATTTTCCTGATCAGTCTTTCGCACATTACAGAATACTTAAATCCATTCTTAGAGACATACAAGAGGACCCATCTAAGACTTAAGCGGAAGTTTCCTTCAGGATAGCTTCTGCATATTTTTTTTGGTGGACGTAGAGGAAATCATTCTTCATCTTAGTTGTATGCAAATTTCACGAGTCAATCTACAGACAATTCGATTAATTAAATTCTTGTCGTATTCAATGCGAAAAATACCGTGTACAAAGATTAGCACAGCGAGGAATTCAAGTGGATGCTTCATTTATTAGTAACGCTTTGTTTCATAAACAACAACCGGATTTCAGCAATACGGTTAATTTCGTCTGGCAATTTCGGAAACGGAGTGAATGAATAATTCTTTTGTCTTTTGTCTTGTCTCATTTGAAATGTGAGAAATTTAAAGAGAAATTGTTGATTTAATGTTGAACCATCAACTTGTATATTATTTATTAAAGATTTTCCAAGTCATGACTGTATGCGACTGTGAATCGTCGATGGATTTCCTTATCGACTGTATTATCTTCATATTTATTTACCTTTTGCTGGCAACTTGGAGATTTTGAGAGAATTACGTTCGTGTAAATATTTGAACATGACAGAGAGATATATGACAAAGATTTACAATGTTCTTTAAAATTATTCACAAGTAAATTTTAATTATAAATTGACTAACTATCTAGTTAATTAACTAGAAGTTAGTTTATTATATATAGAGAGATGTACTATAAATACGACTGTTGATTGAAATTAATAAAATTCGTATTTAAGAATAGAGCGCCAGTTGCAGTATTGGCTTTACGCCAAACTCATTCGAACTGCAGAACTGTTCTGGATTTTACACAAATGAACATTTTAGTGTGTTTAGTAAATTGTGTATGTTTGTGATTGTTTTAAAACAAGAAAAGAGGAAAATAATAGCACTTAAATAAAAATAAAGCGGACATACCTTGCAATTCTTTCTCATTAAACTCTTTTTTGATTGAACTCTACAATTTTAACGTTTATTAATAGAAATAAATGGCAAAACAAAATGGTTGAAAATACTTACTCGCCTCCGATTTGGTTGAGGTGGTGATTTCGCCATTCCCGTCGTTGTTATTATTATTATTATTCCTCCGGTAATTATGTGTTAATATTATTCGTTTACTGTTTATCTAATCAATACACGGCATTGGCGAATAAATACGATAAAATTAAAGCAACGGATGAATTTGATTTGATGTCTCTATGTGTGCGCGTGTGTGTGTGTGTTTACGCGAAAATACAACAGAATGATGAGCAACAATACTGAGTAGCTGCCAAATAACACTGCTTGACTTGTTCGTTCGCAACTTAGCCTTCAATTTATAAACGCTCAGTATGAGTCTAAGTAAGTCATCTGTAGGTACCCAACAGATTTTCGTGTTGATTTCAAATATTTTGATAAGAATTAACTTCTTAACAGATAGATGATGATTCAATTAGCCTAAACGAATTTTCAAATCTGTGAATGATCTATCACAATATTGATATATTTGCAATCGATGTGGCATTGCACCATTTATTTTTCCCCCCACACATTCATCTTTCCACTTATGATCAAGTATTTATTGAAACAAAACTATCTTACTTTATCGTTATCTTTTATCAAATAAAATTAGTTTACCGAAGTGAACGCAAGTAATTTGTGGTGTTTGGTTGGAAAATTTTCTGGAATTTTCTCAAACGAAAATTGTAAATTTGATAAAGCCAAAATGGAAGAACTAGATGTGGGGATGAAATGTATTAAATACATGCTCTTTGTAGCCAACTTTATGTTTGTGGTAAGTTTCTTCCCTAGATATTGTTTTGAAATATTCGTTAAAAAATTCTGAATAATTAACTAAAAAAAAGATGTAGAAGCAACTCATTAAAAATGCATCGAAACTGAATAAAGAACATTATAATATTCTAGAATAATTCCAGTTTTTTATCATTCTTGTTATCTTTATTGTAAAAGCTTATCTTGTTTTTTTTCGAAAAATAATGCTATTGTTTTAATTACAACTAGATGATTGGTTTTTTGTTAATATCCATTGGTTCAACTATAAAAGAAATTTATGGAGACTTTGATTTGTTTATGGAAAATCATTATTTTAGCCCAGCAACTTTAGCAGTGGCCATTGGCATTATTATCTTCTTTGTTGCAATATTTGGTTGTGTTGGAGCACTTAAAGAAAGTACATGCTTGATCAATCTGGTAATTCCAACATTATTCTTCTAATTGAACCAATAAAACAAACAAAATAATTTCAGTTTGCTGTACTCTTAACGATGATACTAATTTTGGAAATTTCCGCTTCTATAGCCGCATATGTGCTCCGTGCGAATATTAGTAGCGCAATTGAACAGAAAATGTTTGCAGCAATAACTGATTATTCTAATGACACTGAAGCTCCTGCAACGAGCACATGGGACTTTACCCAAGATCGTGTAAATTATTTCTTAATAATTCTTAGTAGAAATAATTATTTATTTTCAACTTTAGTTACAATGCTGTGGTGTCAACGGTCCTAACGACTGGGGTGTAAATAAGACAAGTTCGAATGAAACATGGTCTGGACCAGTATCTTGTTGTAGAGTCCAGAATCTTCCAAATACTTGTACCAAAAATGAAATTTGGCAAACTGGTTGTCTTGATAGTCTTGTTTATATCGTTTCAGAAATGTCGCTTTTATTGGGTTGTGGAGCATTAGCTGTCGCTTTTATTCAGGTTAACTATAAAGCTCAATAAGAATTTTTAATTACTTACTGTTTTATTGCAGTTATTGGGAGTTATTTTTGCTTTGATGTTAGGAAAAGCTGTACGCCGTTTAAAGACACAACGTCTTATTGAAACGCAACAAAATAGACAGAGACTTTATGAACAATTAGCTAGAGGTACAGACGATAAGCCGACTCCAGTCTTGTATACCCCAACCCATTCCGAAGCCTAAATTCCTAAGAATCAATCCACTTTCTATTATTATTATATTATTATTTCATAATCAATGTAAATATACATAATATAATCCGCAAATATATCGGTTATGAAGCCATAAATAAATGAATGTTCTGCTTTGTTCTTAAGCTGTTGAATTCTTAATTACACGATAACCTAAAGGAAACTTTTCTCCTTATCGTCGTGACATGCTGTATAAACGAAGAAGTAGAGGGAAAAAAACAAACTTTCAACACCTTTGCGTATTAAAATATGCAAATTGATTTCTTGTAACTTGATCTATAGCCGTTGGGTAATTTGAAGCTCAACACAGCGAAACTTGAAAGTTTTTACTCCCTTTACTGGATCCTCTCCCATTCCACTCACAGCTTTCTAGTAAGTTGTGTGAAATGAGTGAAAGAAGAACTGTTTGGTGGAAAGTTTAACGTCGAAGTTGTTCTTTCTATGGAACATTTTGGCGGTTGAATCATGTTGCTTTCAAGATTCTACCGATTGAATGATGTATAAAGTACGTTTTCATGAGGATTTGTGGTTATTAATCAACAACAACAACAACATTGTACTTCATTTAAAATTGAATTATTTATTAAAATTAGTAGTGTAGGTCAAAAGTATTATAATACATAATTGTGTAGTGTTAAACTTAGCCGAAAAGAACAAATTAAGAAAAATCAAAAATCAACAATTTTACTTTGTCTTATTTACTTAAACGCTACGATTTTGCCATAACTGTATATACAATAATAGTCTACATGGATGAAGACGTCGTGACGTAGGAGCGCCGTGGCCGTCGAATGGAATTATACAAGGTGATAAAGAGCTTTTCTTATACATATATGTATTATTATTATTATTATTTTTTGTATATTTCCACATTTTTTTTTTATCATTTAACAGTTACGTCGACATTTACACCAGCAACGACTAAACGGATTCATCAAAAAATACTCTGAGAAACTTAACAATAGACCAACAGAACGTATGAGATGAAAGCTAATGCGCTCAAAGAAGGACCCATTCGCTGATTGCCGCCGTGTTGCATAGCTTCTGGATGTTCTCCTGTAAAATCAAATATTAGTTAATAATAAAAAATAAAAACGTCAAGTTTTCATGGTAATTACCATTAAGAACATGTACGGTCACATTTGCGGCTCGGGCATTGGAGGGGTTGCATTGGTAATTACCAGAATCAGAGGGACGTGCTTTTTGTATTAAAAGAACACTGCGACTGGTTTCACCGCGTTCAGTTGCCACACTAACACCTCCACGATTACTTGAATAGCTGATTATCTGAAATCAATGTTTGATAAAAAATAAAGAAAACCCCCATTGAAATTGCATCATTCAAGTTTTGATTTAACTTAATATTAATAATAATAAAAGTAATCGGTAAAATGGGTTTATTTACTAAAACTATTTGCCTGATTCACAGTACTTTTATGTAGTACAAACATAATGATGAAAAGGGGGAAAAGAGAAAAAGAACAAAAGCAAACGAAATATCTTTGAGCTAATTGAAAAAAATCCCGGGAAAATGTTTTTCTGATATCTTACAAAGTGATATTCCATTTGCATTATTACTTATAAATCACCCCAAAGAATTCCATCATTCTACTGTCTTTACAATATTTATTTTTTTTAGGGATGGAAAATTCACGAAAGTATATTTTTCTGGAGGACCAATATTTTTATAACGATTCATTATCATTGTAAACATAGAGATTTAAAGGAGTGCAGAAGCTACTGAAATGAACAAAATCTCCACAAAGTCAGAAGGAATTAACCCACTTTTACAGAAAATTGTTGACATACAAGAATGAAGTGAAGTTGCATATATTCTTACAACAATCGTAAAATTTCTGCGTTAATTGTATTTTATAAATTCAGATATTTAAAGTAGTTTATTAACAGGATAAATCTGTGCAAGATTTTAAGTTGGAGTAAGTCTAAGACACTATAGAAAGTATAAAATACGCAGTTATTTTATTAAAATTGTAAGCTTTGGTGGTTTCCCTAACTGCAGTCAATTTTAATAATGATTTATATACCTGCATATCGCACTATACTTACGTGACTCGTTTTCTAGAATAATTGCATTCTCACCATCGGTTTGGTAGAGAAATTAAATCCCTGACTTGGAAATTAATTGAACTATATTGGCGATTTTTAAGATTACATCCGGAAATCTTGTTTTTCTATCCATCTTATTAACGAACAATATTAAACTTTGCTTTCATATCAAATCATTGCTTAATAATACAACACAATAATAAAAGGATTGTTTTAATTGATAACTAAGAAACATATAATCGTTTTGTGAGATTCTGCACAAGATAAAACTATTTTCCACACAATACCAAACCGGATTAGATGTTTATATGAAATTATCAAGTTTCCTCACATTGTTATCGTGCGAAATAATTCTATCTCGTTTCAACAAATCAACGATTCAATTTAGAGGCGAGTCTTTTCTGGTTTAGCAGTGAAGGGAATTTGGTGAAAAACTAAAGTAGAAAGTATATAAAAGTCGAAGTATTAAACTGGATAAATTGCAATGATACAGATGATTTAACTTTCATTATATTGAAACTTTATTGTATAAGGTCGATTTATTTTTATTGCCTTAATGAAGTTTATAATTTATTGTTGAAGTCCTGTAGTTTTTTGCCAAACACATAAAAAATGTAGGTACAGAAGGAAATAAGGATCAATGGGCAGGTTTTTTTTTTGGTTGAATTGATGCTTTGACACCATCCAAATTGCAATCGGATTGAAACAAAAACAGAAAGGGACAAAACAAAACGGTAATTTTGTAAAGTAGCAAAAAATGTACAGAGCCAAGAAAAATATACAACATTACACAAATAAAGTAAATTAAGATGTTTTTTTTAAAAACTTGTAAAATAATTACAAACAGATCGATATCTAGTGTAATACCCTGGGGGAAGCGTTGTCTATTACTGGTGTTGCAAGTTTAAGAAATTCCCGTAATAGAGTATGAAACATTAATTTTTCAAATCCATGTAGCAGCGGAAATTAGATACTACCACAGTTATTAATTTCACCTATCCATATTGACCCATATTTCTATTCCTATCAGATCGGTTTATTTACAATAATTTCTTATCATTATTTCTGATAATTTGTTTGACAACTTGATGTTTTTAGTAAGATCGTAGACCCTCTGGATTTGTAAATGGATTATTTTAGAAGACACATTCGTGAAGGAAACTGAATAGAATAGTTAATAAGATTGTGTTCAATGGAAAAATAAGATTAAGCTAACGTTACGGTCATCGACATTTGAGGATTCTACTGAAAAGCGCTTTTTCTAAATTTTACCATTTATTTTATAGCGTGGTGAAGGTAAAGAACAACAAGTTTGTATTCCACATAGGTTCTTCACTACAAAGTGTGAATCTATTACTGGAAGCTTGTTTAGTGATGAAATTACCAAACTTTATTGTGAGGCACTTTCAATAGTTGATTAAAATGGCAGAAATAAAAAAGAACCAATATATGATAAGCTAGCAAGACTACTAAAGACTGCAATAAAAATTATCAATTTTAGGTGTCGAAACTGGAATATCAAGAAACTTCAAAGTCGTAAATCTGCAGAGAACGGTTAATATTGAGTTGCATTGTAATCGCCAAATGCAAGAATTAATTAACAAGTAACCAAATGCTTGAGGCCAATTAATAATTTTAGCCTGAAATTACTTGAAATGTTTATCGCTACTTTGAAAAGAAACTTGCAAATGGAGACAAAAATATCCATGGTGGAGGATTTTTGTATGAAAACTCTGGAAAATTGTCGGATTGATTTATTTTTGTGAATTGAAGAATCAAGTTTCGTATCAAACTTTTATTGGACATTTTTCCCTTGATGTTATTAAAGAGGCAAATTTTAATATTTTATTTCGTCTCCGTAGGCAATCAATTAAAATAAAAATGACACAATTTGTAATAATTCTTCATGCGAAATGCGTTGTGATGTTTTAATTTATTTATTGGCGGACATCATTTTTCATATTTACAAAAAAAAACAGGATTAAAAATGTATTTGTTCTCTTCTATTTTGTCGACAAATTAAGCCGTCTTTTGATTTATTGAAAAAATCATTAGTTATTGTAACAATTTTCAATATTTGGACCAATTTGGTGGATTCGCATACTTACAGCATCGTTGTGGTTCCAAAAGATGTACGCCGGAGGCTCCGGGCTATGCCGGACCACGCAGGTAAGGTTGATGGTGCTGCCGCGATCAATGAACAACTCAGGACCGCCCACGATTTCTGTATCTGGTTCTGAAAACAACATTATTGTCTTTATTTAAAACAATTATAATCGTCTTTGGACATGACTGAATGAGGAAGGAAAACAACCCAGTATACTCGGATCGACCAATTCAATTTCACCAATCTAATCAAAACCAATTTTTGTATGTTTTCTATTTCGTTTTTTTTTATCGTATTTGTTATATTGTTGGATTATTGATGTAATAATTCCACCGTCTGGGGAAATTCTCTCTATTTCTGAATTACCGTGACCGATCGGATTCGAGAGAATTATAATCATATTTGATAAGAATCGTTTATTTTTCTTCTTCTGTAGTGTATGTGCAAAAAGTTGACAAGTAAATAGGAAGTATTAGAAGAAAAGCGAATGAAAGTGAATTATGTATTTGTAGAGAAGTGACGTGAGCACGAGTAAATTGTATTGATAAGGCAGCATGACGCCGGGATGGCCGTAAACAACAACGATAAAATCCACTCCGAAGACATGTAGACGAAAACTGTATAGATTGAGATACGATCACATTTACAAACAATAAACATAATTATATCGGATAATAATCAAATTAAACAAGACTTTGTGGCTTTTAATGATTATTAACTAATTAATTCGATATGAATTTGTTTTTAGTATTTTTCAGATGAATAAATTGTCTGTGCGTCCGTTTATGACAAATGAGCGGTGCAGATGACGACTGACCGCCCTTACAACTGTTCTGTCGACCCTACTGATAAAGGACCTTTTCCAAACTTTGCTTGAATGTCAGGTGAAGGCATGAAATTTACGGCAACACTTCGAGCACAAATAACAAAAAAATTATACTCGTAGGTATATTGAATTGAACTAAAAGCAGCCTGACAAGACATTTATTGTACAATTTGATGTTACAATAATAGAAAAAAGAATTATCAATAATAAGAATTAAATGGGTTACAATTCTTTTTTCGTTTCACTTTACTGCTTCAGGCTTTGCCTTTATAGAAAAAAAGAATGTAATTTTCATTCTGCCATTGTTGTTGATTTAATATATTTATTCCTACCATTCCTCTTTAGTGCTGTTTTTCTTCTATTGCGATTTTCATTCCGTCGTCCTCGTTTTTTTCTTCTTGTTGTCTTTCCTCTCGCGTATTCATCAAGCTCTTTCTAGAGGTGCTAATTTTCAAACAAGACAGAATTCATTCCACGTCGTACGTAATTTGTACCAGTATTGTCTCGAAATTTACAATGTATAAAAGGTAATCCATCCGCGTTGTATTTAATTTAATATTGAATTTTCACTAGAGTCGAATCAATGGAATTTGTGCGGCTTTAAAAAAACTTGTGTATCGAAAAAGCCCACAAAATTATAAAAGAACACCGACAATTAATCTGTGTGACAATATTGACAAATATTGATTGAACAATAAAAGCGGACAAATTTTAATTTCCGTCGGGTATTAAAGAATTCAATTTCTTTCGTTCGTACACCACAAATTTAAATTTTCCATTTCGATAATAACACAGAAACGGAAGATTGCGAGAAATCAACTTGTCATCCTTAAGGATTATGTTGAAATTGTTTTTTTTTTAAAGCAATTAATCAAATCGAAGTAATTTCGGTGATTTTTGTTTAGCTTCCCCGGCGCATCCACCAAATTTGCAATAACCGCACATTTTAATTTTAGTTTAATTTACTTTCAACAATTAGTTTTAAATTAAATTGGAATAATGATCAAGTTTAGAACTTTTACCATAACGAAACGTAAAGAAATTTCAATTTAGTTACGATTTAACTTGAGACTATGCGGAATTTCACTATTTAATCACATAATAGAGTTTTGCATGTACTTCTTTTTCTGTCTGTATTACTGATTTACTACCAGATAATTTTAGTTTAGTTTGCTAACAGATTAAATTCAAGAGTAATCTTAACTTACTTGAATATTGTTGACACGTTGAACTTTAATAAGTTACATGCTAGCGGCAAATTCAAGATGTTACAAGTCTAGATATTAACATTTCTTCAGTACAATTATTTTTAAGGATATAAATACAAGGTGTTTCGTTTTGTTGGCTTTAAAGTTTTCCGTGGAATTTACACAGAAAACCATAATCACTAACAAATATTGTTGATGATGAATATAATGTTTACGTGGAATAATCAAACAATTCGTTTTAGTGAAACTTGATAGCTTATCAAGTAAATTTAGTGGCTTGTCAAGTGAAATTCGTGTCAAATTCCATCTAACAAAGAATACCATACGTCGACGTTTGATAATGTTTGATGGTATTTCATCAAATAAATAGAAAATTGATGTTTGAAACTGTTACGAAAATGTAAGATTCATAGACTTACAAAGAGTACAGAGATTTCACCGAAAATCAAATATTCTCTAAATTATTCTCAATTTCTTTATTTTTTTATATTCAATAATAATTTCTATCGGGGAATTTCCTTTCGGAATTATTTATAAATTGAACTAAAAGAAATGAATTTGTATTATAGAAAAAATTAAAACAGAAAAAGTTTGGTTTCTGAAAGTTACGTTGCGGATATCTCCGTATAGGCCGAGTTTAACAAAACTTGTTTTAAAATGTTATCAACCAATTCTAGAAATATATAAGGTGTACTTGTTATTCTTCAAAAAATTTGAAGAAAGTTTAACAACGTTTTAGATTGGCAAATATTTTAGCAAAAAATTATTTTAAAGTAAGCACATAGGAATCACAGCCGTATCAATAAAAAATAACCAAATCGCTATCACAGTTGATATAGTTTTATGAGAAAAGGTATCTGAAATCTACTGAAATTTGAAAACTTTGCCCATAATTTTTATTTGTAAAAACAAAGTTATTATTCAATTTTACACCCACTAAGATCAGCAAAGAATGTCGTCATCGTTACATCTCTCACTTATCTGATAACAGAGAAACGCCCTGAAAAATACGATGCTTTTCATTCGTACACTGCAAATGCACATGCTGTAGTTTCAGTGTATTCTTTTTTGTTCATTTTTTTTTGTATAACAATAGTAATGATTTTTCCATAGCTAGTTTACAATTTTAATCGCGTATTTCATCAAATTGCCGCAAGATAAATCGAAATATCCGCTATTTTATTCCAAATGTCTGCAGTAAAAAAAAGATTTGCATTAAATGTAAATCAACATCAGTAACCATTGGAGTGTTTCATTTTAAAAATAGTATTTGCAATTTTTTTTCCATAATTTTATGGTAAATAATTTACAAATAACGCATAAGTTTACTCTCACGCTTAGCTTGTCAATTTTAATAAATGCCTCCACTAAATTTTTTCATCAGTTCTTTTTTAACAGTCAGATAGGTAAAAGTATTGATTTCGTAGAGTTTGTTAGAGTTATCGTAAAGTAAAAAAATAGTGGCATTTCGCCAGATTTTTTTCTTCTATTTCTAGCGATTCCACGAATAATTAGCGTGTGACGACGTTACAATAGATACGAGGTGGTATTGATAAGTATCTGGCCTACCATATAAAACGTCAAAATATTTTTTAGCAAAAGCTCTATTCCAAGTAACAATTGCAAACCGTTGGAAGAGTCCAAAACTACCAGAGGCATGTGCATATCTATTTTAGTGTTACAAATGAATACAGTTTAAACGCTAAAATGAATATGCACATGCCTCTGGTAGTTTCGGACTCTTCCAACGGTTTGCAACTGTTACTTGGAACAGAGCTAAAATTTAATTTATTCAACACAACTTCCTGTAAGACTTAAAATTTTACCTTTCAAATGTTTTTTCAGCTTTGGGAACAAATAATAATCTGATGGTGCTAAATCGGGAGAATAAGGCGGATGGTCAACCATTTCAAAACCAATTTCATCAATTTTTTGCATTGCAATCAGGAACTTGTGAGTGTGCAAAAAAGCACACCTTGGTAAGCTTTCCACGGCGTTTTTCCCCATTTTTTTCGTATAATATAATTAGCAACTCACTATAATATGCTCCCGTGACAGTTCTACCTGGACAGCACTGAAGTGGTCACAGAAATTGGTCTTCCAGACAGCTCATTTTTGACATCTGATCTTCTTCTTCTAAATTCCGCAACCCAGTTTTTAGTAGTGGAATATGAAGGACACTGACCATCTAAATTTCCTACCATATCAGCAAAAATTTCTTTGTCCGATAACCCTTTCAAATATAAATACTTAATCACTGACCGAAATTCGTTTTTATCAAAATCTGGCATGTCGTTTTAAAAAATTTGGAGTTTTGTCACAATTCATCTTTTGGATGTCGAACTTGGACAACTTGTTTATAAACATCATATTTGCTACCGTAGCAAATAAATTAAATTTTGTGTACTGGAAAGTTTGCAGACCAGCTAGATATCGATATTCCCTCGTAAATTTTTTAGAATAAGTTCAACAAAAAATAATTTCGATGGAACATTTCATTACAATTTCAAAATTTTACACGACGGTGGAACATTGAAACGATTGATTAAGACTATGTAAAATTGTTTAGTAAAGGTCGCAAAAGCGGTTAGTATGCTTAATATACGCCTTATCCGTTGAGATTTTACAATTCAAATTTTGGATCGTTTTATATAGAGTCATTTTAGATGAAAAGTACTTTATTCTAGTATGAATAGTAAAAGAACGAACAGATAAAATACTTCGGTCTCTATATCTGTCAATAATTACGTTCCAAAATGGTGGAATACGTGTAATTAAATTTAATTACTGTTTCTAATTAGTTTTATGTAAATCATTTTGCAGAAGAGGCTGGTTGGATAATTCTCACAACATTACAATGAATTGTTAACAACACCATTGATGTATTTTAGATGAGATTACAAATTCGTAATTAATTCATTAAAATTAAAACATTTGCAATCAATCCTCATCGAATATTAATTTCTTTTTAAATATATAGTAAATTTATAAACAAATATAAATTAATTATAAAGCTGAACATTTACGTACAATTCCCAGTAAAATATCAAAATAAATTACGACAGTATTTGCTCTAACAACCTCACGACAGTTTGTTATTTACGTTCGAAATCTGACCCATAAATCAGGGAACAACCATCACAATTTCATTCTCCCTTTCTTCAGTACTATCCAAAATTTAATTAATTAAAGTTGTGCCTTAATTCGCCCCTTTTTCTACAAGCACATCGTTATTATACTAATCAAAAACTAAGAGGGTGTTTTTTTAAGAAGCAGCAGAATTGGCGTAATATTTCTAATAATGCTAAGACTGAAGAAAAAAATCAACAATTTTAATGGAAGCCTTCCAAACGAGCTTCATTTATTCGTACGTATAATCGATGGCGCATCCACCAAATTTAAAGTATTCATTATAATTAATAAATTCTCATCGACTGTAAAATTTATCGCGGAAACTCGTTAAATTTTTATCGGTGACCTGTATTCTTTAAGCTTAACTTCTATACAGTCGTCACAATTCCATCATGGTCCATTAAACAGAACGTCAATTGGAAGAGTTGTATGACACAACAACTCTGCCTCTACTTATGAGATATATTAGATGATTTATTGTGTTGAAATTTCAGAAAATATAACGCTTTGATGTTGAAATCCCAATATTGATGATACTCTACTGTTAACAATTTAACAATAACGCTTCAGATTTTTGTGAAGAGTCTGACACTGGAGAGACACTTGAAATGTTTATGTCTACACTTTGATCCATTCAATGGAAATTAGTTGAAATCTAGATTTCGTCGTCGCAATGTTATCATTAAATTCTATTCCTCTTCTCTCTTTTTTTCTCTCTACTCCCTGATTCTTTTGTCTCGTTGATTATCTATTCAAAATTCCACTAGTTCGCCCTCGTGATATAAAGGCTGTTATACCAAGACAAAGATTCAATGTGAATTTCGGTTGAACTCCATTAGAATAATTCTCCAATGTAACAATAGTCTATACAATAATAAACAATAAAGTAAACACACCCATAAACTACCGTGGAAACTGCTGTTGGAAAATACAATAATAGCAAGTTTTATTAAAAGTTATTGGTGAAACTCATCACGATAAAATAAATTTATATTTATCGTATACTAGTTTTTCGATTTTAATTAAAAAGAATATCTGTTAACGAGCAAATAAAACGAGAACCGTTAGACTTTCCTGTTCTTTATTTTTTCTGAGGTGAGCCGTAATGTTTAAAGTACATGGGAGTAATAAATAAAAATAAATAACCTCGAAGATGCGGAAATTACATGTTTCAGGCCACAATACAACACTAAAACTTTAACATTTAACTAAAGTTTAAGGAGTTTCAATGATAATAATAGTTGTTAATATGATGTCATCGAGTATTTATGACGTTGAAAGCTAATTAAAAGAACGTCAAGGAAGACAATACTGTGTTTTAATTTCAACTTTAGTCATGTTGAAAAAATTCTTGTTGTCATACACCAAAACTGTTTTAAAACTGCGACATTTCTTTGTTGAAAGTCAGCAAACTTTAAAAAATTGAATTTCAACTTTATAATTAAATTGATTTTAATTTAAGAGAAATGTTCTTGGTCGTTTTCGTTTATATCGTTGTATTTGCTTACCAATAACAGTGAGATGAATAAAATGACTTAGGTGTGGAGTGGAAGACACCTGACATTCATAAACACCAGAGTCGCGATGTTGTGGATATTTTATCTGCAATGTCCAGTCTTCGGAGTGTGGTTGATGGATAGCCCGAAATCTCTGGTCACTTGTGTACGTATAACGGCCCACAGTTAATAGATGAACATCACGGTGCCGCACCCACGACACCTGCAGAGACATCTGGAATGAAGTTATAGCTCTACTGGAAGCTTTTTGGTGTTGATATTGTAATGATTGCGTGATAATTACAACTCAAATTATAAATATGTACAAGCATAAATAACTACTACTATAGGAAATTACAAGCATTTACTTTTATTTAAAACATGCTCCAGTTATATTAGATACTATGATAACTGAACGATATCAAATAAACCAAACTAGAGTATATACAACGATAATTTTCCACGTTATTGAATTTGAATATATCAGCAATGAGATCGTTTCTTATTACTATTAATTGCATCAACTTTGATCTGTTTTAGACGATCGTATTGAGATAAATCATGCCACTTCTCGCTAAAATGTTCAAATTATAATGATTAAATCGTTTACTGTAAATAATAGGAATGGTTTTTAATTAATACAAAATGTATAAAACGGCTATGTGGAATTCTTCATTTCACGAGACGAATTCTTTTGTAAAAATCCACTGGGCCGAATGTTCCAAAATTAGATTCGTGATAATGACATGATGATGGGAATGTTAGAGATGCTGGATTTTAATTAGACTGAAATGTTTTATAAACAGTGAACAGTGAACGGTGAAAGTTCATCTAAATTACAAAAAGATATGGAATGAAAAAAAGTGAAAAGAAAATATCACCAACTTCTCTACGTTTACCCATTTGCAATATTTAAAACCGTACCACTGGAGGATAACAATACAAACAAAACAACAATAACAACGAACAAAAAATAAAAAAAATGATATGAACTAGTAGGTATGAGATGTTATTTTAAAATATCTAAGTTGGAATAGAAGTTTGGAAACGATGGTCGTATGCAAATAGCAGAACTGTTGATGCGAAGGGGCTTAGTGATACACCTTTTTCCAGTAAAAGTTTACATTACGAATGCTCAATTCCAAGTACGTGTACATATGACGATAGTATTTGCATAACAATACTAAAGCTTATATAAACTTTACTAAATTCACTTTGATAATAACAACGTTCAGTTTACGAGGCTTCATTTGCAATATTCCATCGTTGAACACATTAAATTATTTACACAAGTGAAATATAATCAACTAGATATACAGATATAAACAAAACAAAGAATACAGTTGTTGTCTTTAAATTGTTACGCCGGAGGCTGGACAACCATAATATCTTTATTCGTGTTTCATCAACCAACTTCACTAGTCTGATACGATCCTTGTTAATGTAGAAAGTTAACCGAACTCTTATACAGAAAACTAGTAATTTGTGTGCGGCAAAGACATCAAAGTCGTATTCGAAGGATTAAAGTTGGGTCTCTAAAATGAGCTTAAATACCATACCAAAGTATAAATAGCTATTTTTCTACAATGCAAGGAAATAAATATGAAAATCAACATATCGAAACAACAATCTGACATGTAATCAACGTAATAAAGACGGCAATAGAGTTTGATTAATGGTTGTCTTATTGTTGGAGTAGAAAGATTATTATTGATTTTAAGCCGGGATAAAGCTTTGTGTGTCTGTGTATTAAATTGTAATTAACGTTTGTGTATTGTGATGAATTAAGGATTTTCCTTTCATTATATTATTAATTAAAAATAATCCACCCATCAGTGAATTTAAACAATAATATAATGTATAAAATCCATGGTGATATTCCCGTGAATAGAAAAAATACTGTACAATAATCTTATCTCAAAGTAATTAGAATATTCATCATTTTCCCCCCCAAATACATGTATAACTACCCTTTCATAGTACGTAAATAGAAGGGTTTTGTTCAACATAATGCCATACAGGCTTGACCCACTTCCACTATTACGAATACGTTTGTTACGTTGATAAAATCCCATTTATCTGTACAAAAATTAAGATATTGCGGCTGATTATATAGTGCGACAAGTTTTGTAAGGGAATGACTAAAGTAATAGAATAAAGTCAAGTTTATTTAGCAATAAACGTTCAATTGTAAATATCACTTCGTAAATTAATAAATCAAAAAGAAGATCGACAATTTCACCATCATTGTTGGTTTTGGATAAAACAGGTAGAGACGAGTGTTTACAAAACATTTTTATAAAATGAAATTTCAATCCAGCTATTTTAAAACCTACTTAGATGGTGAAATTGTCGATCCTTTTTTTGATTTATTATTTTAAAAGGTGCTTCTTGCAATTTTAGATTCATTGTTAAAAGTTCTTTATTCTATAGTCATTGCCTTAGAAAACTTGCACCACTATACCTCGAATCCAATCTGATTGAGGATTTTGAGCTACGATTAGCCTGTTTTTTACTGCTCAGCCAATTCTTCAAATCTATCTCCAACTTCTCTACTAGACTTTGGCGTATACACTATAGGCGCCAGAAATAGAAACATAGGAAAATCATCGGGTCCGCCCAAGCTCATCTATACTACTTCCTTATTAGTTAGAAAGAGATAGAGAGAACGTTGGTGGCTTAAAAATTGGAAATGATGGCGGTTATTACCACCCACCGTTAATCCTTTGACCAAAAAAAGCAATTTCTTTTGTATGACAGAATCTGCCAGATGTTGAGGATTTTATTTTGTGAAACACTGACTACTTTCAAGGTATTTATTTTTATTATTCTTTTGCGCAACCATCTTTATTCGACTAATTGCTAATTATAACACTAAAGTGTGGGCGGTAATGGCCGCCATCGTTTTCAATACATAGACTACCTAGGTTCGCTCTATCTCTTTCTAACTAATATGCAAGTAGTATAGATGGGCAGACCCGATGTTTTTCCTATGTTTCCATTTCTGTCGCCTAGTCGGTAGAAGAATTTAGTGAAAATACCTAGTGTAAAAACTTTTAATGAATATGTGGGTAGATTTTGTTTTTGGCCATTCTACTTAGATGATTATTTGGCATTTTTTATATTTTCTCGTGGGATAATGCCTATCAGCTTAACACCTGTCTGTGCTTTCTGGCACATTACCAACATTTAATAAATAAACTCACCAGCAAGACAAAAATAAATGCTTTTAGTTAGTACAGTGAGATAAGACTTTAAAATTACAATAATTAAAAAATTAAATCAACTTTTATCGTTCATTAATTTACTGTATAAAAAAAACAACGGTTAACTCGCCCCTTAGGAATCATAATTCATATACAAATGCAAAATACTATTTGTTACAATCAAGATAAAACAAGCATTTTTCTTTCGTTATTTGCTAATTTTAACTCCACAAAACTTTCATCAGTCTCACCCCTCTCCAATAAGTGTATTATTTCTCACAGATAAATTGTTAGTTGATTGTGAATTCAGAATTCATCACATATAGAAAACTTACAAATTACCCTTAACAGATATACCATTTTGGTTGATTCTACCCACTGAAAATGGTCTTCCGCTGATAAAAAAAATTGCGTCTGTCTTAGATTTTTGATAGGGAATAATATATTACAAGTCGAGCAAAATTGGCAAGGGGATATGTGGGACGGCTTCTTTCTGAAATCAAGATTACACGAAATGTCTGTTCGTTAAACTAGGATTTTTATTTATTTGTTCAGGAAAAGAAATCTCAGCGTTAATAGATAATACGTTTTCAGATGGATTTTTTCCCTGTAAAATATTGAATTTAGTTGGGAAATATCAGGGCCGGATTTACACGTCTTTTGATGGTAGGCGGTGTCGTTTTTCGGGCTTACTATCTACTTGTATCAACAAGACACAAACATTGTGTTTTGGAAGCTTATCCATGTTGAATTTCGACGAAGACCGCGATTTTATTTCGGAGAAATCGAGAAAATTTTAGGACGGATTTTCAGAGGATTGTCAAAAAATATCCCAACTACAACGGTATTATCGGATAGTAAATAAAATTCTTTACAAATTGAATAAAATCTGGTTTAGTAGATGAAAATAACACATGAAATGTGGGGAAATTTTCCCAAACAAATTTCGAGCATGTCGTCAAATTTCCTTTTGGATAAGCTTTCAAACAAATATTGAATAATTCTTTATCTTCAAAATTGTACAAAGATTCTTGGAATTAAATTTTTAACGTTTTCATTAATTTTCTAAAAAACTAACAACCCTACAGGGAAATGTCTTGTAGATTAGGAAATTCATTATTTACTGCCTAATAAACATTTCCAAATAAATAATATCGGCTAAGTTATGGCTAGTTATGGGGAAAAGTATACAGATCGGGCAGTTTCTCTAGGTACATTTGGCACACATCTGTCCCGCCCATCTGTATCACTTGTATATGAATTAGAAAGAGATCGGTGGTCAAGCAATAACGAAATAATGACGAGTATTACCATCCTTAGTCTCTTGATCAAATACTGCCTCGGATTATACAATTTTTCCTTTAAAAGACATAAACAACCGAATTTTTACGATTTGATATCTTTGACACCCACTATAAGAATTGCTATTATAAATGTATCAGATAAAGTAGGGAGTATCCTAAAATATCGGTTTATTGCAAAATTGTAAAGTCTGAAACAGGTAAAATTTTTGATATAAAAGAAAGTGGTGTGTCAAAAGACTACGGATGGGTGGTAGTAGCCGCTATCATTTCTTATTTTGTCTCTATCTCTTTCTAATTTAAATGCAAGTGTAACAGAGAAGCGGGCCCGATAATTCCAAAATGTACCTATTTCTTCGGCCAGTACTGTATAAGAAAACATACTCAAAGATTTTTCTATATAATTCAGAATTTCATCAAAATTTTCCAAAAACAGAAAATAGCCTCGAATGCACCGAAAAATAACCGTTCTAATACTGGCTCACGCATTTCAATGTCTCAGAAAATTGAGATTTTAATAATTGAAGATTGACATTTTTCGAACACCGAATTAAAAATACATTTTTTAAAAGAAATTTTGGAGAAACGTATTTTATTTGAATATCGACGGGCCCTATGCGCCCGCTTACTGTACAATCCGGCACTGGAAAACATTGATTTCAGGTACTGTTAGTAAGTCCAACTGAATAATTATACTGAAATCAACCGCTTGGCCTCAATGTCAAGTCATTTAAAATAGAAAGTAGCTGAATGTTTGTAATTTTGCCCAATTACGAACGTGTAGAAATCCTCCACCAATCATCATATTTGTGAATTTTTAATCTTTTTTTTGGTAGACTGAATGTGGTATATGACACTCTAAATTTGTCAAGCAACCCTTTTCAATTATTCAATTGTCAACATTATAGAAACATGAGCTTAACTTCAATCAATCGAATGAGTAAAATTATCAACAAATTCTGTTAAATTTTCTGGTAAATCTGTGTTGTATAGAGTTAGTATTTTTAAATAAAACGCTTATTGATTTTAGCTTTCACTCCTATTGTAACTTTTGACCCAACTTTGTACTTGTCTCTCTTTCTATTTCCATACTCTCCATACTCTCGTGTCGCTGTACATTGCATGAATATAATTGAATTCAATGTTGTGGTTTTCTAATTTATTGCTTTATCGATTTTCTATATCAGTTTTCCTGATAATAATAGAAAAAATAAATTAATTGCAAATGTTACAATATCGCTAGAAGTAAAACGAAAAATAAACATTCAAATCGATGTTCTTTCGATAACTGAAATTTGTCATGAGAACTTTCAACGAATTGGATTCTTTATGAGTTCGTCGAGCAGAAATTGTGTACGAAATGTAGTTTAAACTATCCATTCGTATGAGCTGTAGAATCGTCCTCTTAATTGCCATCTGAAAGACAAAAATTCCCAATTCAAATTATTTTCAAAATCATTGTGTATCTTGTAACATCGAATGTTTATATATTTAACGTTGATATGCAGTAGTTTAGATTACCTTGGATCAATAAATGTGTCTCTAGGCGTGCTGTGAAATTGTTAGTTCCCATTAACTGCATTGCTATCGTTAGTAATTCTATACAGCATGAAACCAATAAGTTGACTGTAGTGGAATTTTTAAAATATGCCAAGTTAAAAGCAATTATTATCATATAATAATAAAGATTGAGGAGTAAAGGCCACGCATACTCATCGTTTACGATTAAATGTATTTCTAGAGCTTTCAAGATCGTGGTGCTTTATACAGAATAGCTATTCGACAGCATTAAAGATTGATGATGGACCGACTCTTTATTTTCTCTTATATAAAGTATACGAACGCGCTAGCAAAAGAGGATGAGAGAAACTGTCAATTTTCACAATTTTCTTCTCATTGTTTTTTCAATGCTTTTGTTTTGAAAATACTCAAACCTACATCCGTCATAGTCATGAAACTAACTTCCTATATACTATAAACGTTCAGTCATCATAGATATGTAAAAGTTTTGCACAAGAATAAAAACTTACAGTTCTGTTGGCCAAATTCTTAACTCTGCAATTTAGATAGGCGGTCTTCCCTAATAATGCTGTAACATTCTTTGAAGCAGCTGTATCAAAATGTGGACCTCTTGTTGTCGTCTCACCAACTGAATTACTAGATGCACTGCCAGCTGATTGTACAGCACACACCACTGAAATTGAATAAACCACAATCAAATCGAAGAATAAAACAAGCTACAAGTCGCGGGTAATAGCGATTAGAGCTGACAGACGACATTAAAAATAAAAATAGGTTCTATTAACGAAATGTATGTATTGTTCAGAAATAATGAACGATCTAAATAGCGACAAAGTAACTGTAATTGCGGTAACTTTTAATAGTCTTCTATATTGCAAAGTTTAATCTTAAATTACCGTAATACTGCAGTCACTCTTTAATATAATCGTTTCAAGTTTGTTTGTTGATAGAGTTGAAATAACATTGTAAATTAAAATTATCAAATTAAAATCCACTTCATCAACTTAATGTTGTACTTAATTTCTATATAAATGAGCTTGCCAGCCAGAAAAATTACAAATGGTCTGTAACTAATTGTTCAATTAATTAGAATCAATTAATTCAACAATATTAAAATTTAATGAGCCGTATTGTTCACGATTTTAGTCTAAGAGGCTGGCGAAAAACTGAGAATTGTTTCAACAACAGATCTTGTTATTTACTAAATTGGTTTATTCGTTTATGTGGTGAAATTTTCATGATGTTTTGAAATTGTAACAAAGCACTCGATTATATGCCTAGTAAACACAGTCCGCGATCTGTTGATCTCAATATTATTGTAAAGCTTATCGGACAAGTTCGATAAAACTTTCCGCCTCGATGTCGGTCAAGTAAACGATAAAAGGATTCATATTGTCGATGTTTTGTACTTTCAAGAGTCAATTTAAACTTTGCAGCGTTAATCGTATCGTCTATTTTACCAAAATCAAATCGCCCTTTATCGACAAGCAAACTGTAAATGATGTTATAAGTTATAACTATATGGTATTCCTAACATAGGGTTTGTTTTAGTAGTGATTTTTGTGCTTGATCTGTCAGTTGGACTAATGGTTTCTATTTGATTATTTAATCCAATTTCAGTCCAGTCACACTTTCATTAATACGACTGTAGCTCCATAAGCCATTAACAAATTATACCGGGTGATTCACCTAAAACGAAAATTTCTTATGGCAACTCCCATTATTTGGAGAGTGAATCGTAAAATATTTCAAGGATTTATAGGAGGTTTCCTAGAGAATATTTCAGCAAAAATAGAACCTCGTAGGTCATTTGGAAATTGGTCAAAAAACGCTCGTTTCTGAGGATGTTGCGATTTTCAAAAGCGAGATAAACCAGCAAAACGATTAAGAATGACTCGAAGACCCTCCCAAAATTGATTTTTTTGTTTTCCTCCAATTTATTCTGGCACAGGTGGGACTGTTTCGCATTTTTTCTAGTATTCATTGGAGAAAAATGAACAAAATGATTGGTGAGAGGGTCTTCGAGCCACTCTAACTCGTTTTGTGTATTTAGTTCGTTTTTGAAAATTGCAACCTTGTTCAAAACGAGCGTTCTCTGACCAGCTTCCAAATGAGTTACGAGGTTCTAATTTTGCTAAAATAGTCTCCAGGTGCTACCCTAGAAATCCTTCAAATTTTTTCGAATCGCTCGTCAAATAATGGGAATTACTATGCGAATTTTCATTTTAGGTGAATCACCCAGTATATTATCTAATTGTAAAATATGATCAGTGGGCCGCCGGGCAACCGGACTAATGCCCGTTGGATCGCATGCTAGCAAATCTAAAAAAATGCTTTTTGACTCTTTCCTTTTCTCGTGTTTTTTTGTGCAACTCATTTACGTCATGTAGGTGTTTTGATAACAAATAATGCATATAAGTCAGGGACGTACCTAGCGCTCGGGCAAGTCAGGCTCTGTCCGAAAGCGGAACCTCACAGGGATGCCAAAATTACGACCCAGTGTCATTTAGTATACAGGGTTTAACCGAAATCACAATATTCAAACCTCAATTATATGGAATAGAGTGCAATTAACAATATTTTGAAGGGTCGAACGAAAAAAAGAATTTTTTACTAAAATTCCAAAAATATTGAACCATTGTTTGATAGTCACTGGTTAAGTACTAAGTAATGTTGTTGTCGAAAGTTGGGTATCGGTATAACATACCTAGGATTTCCTTTGAACTATCCACACAAGTCTTATTAACTTATTGAACACACATTTAATTAAAAACTATAAAAATAACGTAATACGAAAAACACTACAAAAATAATAATCTCATCGTTGTTTACAATTAATTAATTAATTTATACTATATTTATACTATAAAAATACCCTTATTCCTGTTCCACACAAAGCTGCGCTCTACTTAGCAAGGCCAGTTGCACATTATTATAAATATTTGGCAGCTTTCGATTCGTGCCTGTGGCTTCACGAATTGGGGCCTGTAGGTGTCCGACATTTTCAAGCGACATTGATTGTGAGTTCTCTAATTGTTTTGTATGGTGCCACAAAAAAATAAACAAAAATATGAAAGTTAAAAGACAAAAGATATTAAGCCCGTAATCATTCACAATCAACATCCCTGTTCCACTCACAATTGAACACTGAACGTTGATTGATAATCAGCTGAAGGGTATTAATTACGCATGTCGAATAAACAATTATTTATCCTTAACATTGCTTTATTCCAGTGACTCTAAAAATCTTAGCAAAATTTTTAAGCTATTTTTTTCTCGAAAACAGGGCCCTACCAACTCCTAAAGTCTATAAAAATCAGCTCAATTTTTTTGGCTCTACACGTGGTTTGAAGAGTATAAGAAAGTTCGATTACACTCCGTATATTCGAAAAATTAAGATGCTTTCCTTATAAATCATCAATTCCTAATACATTTTGCTAACAATTAGGCTGGAAAGGAGACAAATTAGAAAATTTTAATCAATTATAGAGCTAAATTATTGGCTTTTAGTCTGAGTTTTAGGAAGTAATTGTTATAAGGCACAGATTTTAACAAATTTTTGTCATGAATTGTAAAAAAATCTGTTTTGATACCTTTAATCAATTTTTGATTTGGACTCTAGACTTTCAATTAATTTAATTTATGGACATGCTCATCTTTGGTTTTAGATTTGAGAACATTTTGCTTATAAACCACCAGTTTTTCAACGAATTTTTTTACAGACCCGACTAGATATCCCTTTTGATTTACCTAAAGTACCATGATTACCTTATCAGGTTAAAATAAGGTTTGCCTTAGTAAGGTAAGCCTGGTGAGTTCCCTAGCTGGATAGAATCAAGCTAAACTTGTTCAATAAAATGCTATTTACCATCATAACTGAGATTGTCCTCGCGATAACCTTATGCAATAAAAAGTTGTTTCACATGAGGCTATCCTGATTAGGTTAGGCTGAGGTGATTCTCAGGATAGCCTCATGCAATAATTAGCTCTCATTCTATCTATATGTCAATCACTGATATTACTAGTAACTATCCCTTCCAATAGATGGCACTACTTGTTACAGTTAATTTGTAGTACCTTCTTTAAGCTGTTGTGATAACATAATCTGCAGCGACTGACGGCTGCTACGTTATTTTCCGTTTCTAGGATTGTTTCTCCTGTACCTTTACCCTCAATTGAAGCAATTACAGTTAATCTTTATCAATTTTTTTTTATTAATAATTTGATCAGGACCTGATAATGTAATCCTGTTGAGGGCCTGATTGTTGACCTGCGTTACATCCTTATCAGGTCCTCATTGAAGAATCCTGATTAGGAGCTTATTTGTATGAAAGGACACCCTCATATAGTCCAGATCAGGTCCCTATGAAAATGTCTAGTCGGGGAATCTTTTAGGAGATTGAGGTACCTTTATAAAGTAGTGCTAGTTCATCAATTTTTGAGCAGTGATTAAAATGACTTTCTCTATTGAAACCAACAAATAACTCAATAAATTTTTTTTAAGTATCTTCCATATACGAGGATATATTGAAAAATTCTTAGCCTACTATAGAAC
>JAZBGW010000200.1:0-21169 GCA_037464815.1 Mylabris variabilis
GATACATTTGAAACACTTTACGTTGTTGCCAAAAGTTTTCCTCCAAAATCATCATTACTAAGCGTATAAGCGCGGCCTAAAATTAAGTTGATAAGCTACTGATATCGTGATAACTAAATTAATTAAACGAAATAAGATATGGAATTTTTGTACTAATTGTAAATACAATGTTTATCGTAACGCTTGGTCTACACACGGACACATTTTCTATGCATGTTACACCGGCAACGTGTGAAAATTGTCTTCGTTGTAGGCAACCAACCGTACAGCGGTGTATGCCGATCTCCTTTGATTACTTACCAAATACCACCACAGGACAATTCTCTTACCATCATGTCCACCAAAACTTACACTTCGTCCCATTCCATCCATCTGAAAGTATTGTTGTTAACAGCCATCAAACCAGAAAATGGTTGTCTTTATGTTGTACCAGGAACGCTTAAAGGGCAATTGTACCCACACACCTTTGCAGAAGTACCTAATTCTAAAATGTGTTAATGCTTAATGAATTTTATATATTCATCAAATATCTTGTACGGTACCAAATTAAAATTCTACCACGGTATCTACCAACTCAACCCAGACGATTTACCAAAAACCTACATCAGATTAGAAAAGGGTGATGTGATCTTCTTCCATCCACTTGTCTTTCACGGATCTGGTGCTAATCTCTCCACCGTAATGATATTCTTCCTCTTATTTACAATTTGGCACTTTGTATTTTTATATACAATGCAGATAATATTTTTTTATGAACATTAAAGATAGTTTTTCTCTAGTTGTTGACCAATAATTAAAGAAAACTGAGCTATATTGAATGGTTGCTAAACAACGTCAACATGACACCCTAACAAAATCCATCCTTCAGACAAAATAAGCGAATAATAAACCATGAATGTAGACGGTAATGTTACACGAAAGATCGATGAATCTAACAATAAAACAGCAAATTTGCAAAAAACTCATTTATATATGAACGATAAACATTTAAAGGCAGTTGTAAGTATATCGGTATTCAAATCTTTAGATATATTCTTAAAAATATCAATTGTAGCCGAAATTTGGTAATTTTACAAATTTAACAGTATTATACCTGCACAACAACGAAATTTCCAAAATTACGAATCTTGAAAAACTACCAACTTTGATCAGTCTGTATTTGCAAAATAACAAAATTGAAAAGATTGAAAATTTGGGTCGTTTAAGCAATTTGAAAAAATTGTATTTAGGCCAGAATTCAATTAGTGTTGTGGAAAATTTGGGAAATCTAAGAAATTTGGAAGAATTACATTTGGAGAAACAGAATCAACTTCTTGGTAATACACTTTGTTTTGATCCCAGGACAATAATGAAAATTGCTGTAATTCTCTTCAATTTACCCCTAAAATATACATTCATAATACGATAATATTTTCTAGGATACATTACGAATTCTGAATATTTCAAACAATAAAGTCACATCAATTTCAACTTTAACACCATTAAAATTTTTATTAGTTTTGAATGCGGCTAACAATGATCTAGATGATGTTGATGAAGTTCGCCAGTTTCTACAAAACTGCCGATTTTTACAGGAAGTATCATTTATTGGTAATCCAATAGCAAAACAACGATCATATCAAGAGAATATTGTAGCAGCAACTCGTTGTCTCAGTACACTAAACTTTAATTACTTTTACCTGATCGATATAAACTTATTATTTTTTTCAGAAATATTAGACAATAAAGAAGTAACGGAACAGACAAGAACATTTTTGAAGAATCTCCACCAACAGAGAGTGACAAATAATTTCCGAAAATCTATTAATTTGACTGATAACTTCCCGAATTTGCCAAAAAATTATCCAGTAGCGATACAGAAAGCTGTATCTGCTAGTATTCTGAAAGAATCTCGATCGGATATTGGTGATACTGATCAAGAAATGAAATATGTCGTATGGAATGCTTGTATATATATATATATTTTTTTTGAATTACTAACTCTCGATAATTTTGATTGATTTCTTGCGATCATTTTTAGTACCCAGACCAAACATGATTTCAAAAATTTCTCTACACCTAAAAAAACAACAGAAATTCACACAGAACGAGCCACGAAAACGTTTCAGTAAATTTACTATGTAAGACAATTAATATCGAATTCTTATAGTTGTCGACTAGAAATAGTGAATCTTATAAGAAAAGTCTATCTACCTTATACTTGGAGCACACAAAAAATTAACCATTGTAAAATCTATGAATAGCGTAAGGGTTAAACTACAGATGGATCAATTTAAGTTTGCCCAAGTCGGTGCATCCAGACAAGGTTTTCAGAGTAGTCTCTTTAGCCGCTCGTGTTTATTCGATATTTTTTTTTATGTATTATCAGCAGAATAAGAGAGAGAAAATACACTCTATCGCACTTCTACTATATGCAAGAACTACTGAGGATCCATAGTTTTAGGCAAACTTAAATTAATCCATCTATACCTGCTTTATAAAGAATGTTGTGTCTTTGGTATAAGCTACAATTTATCTGCTTCTATTCACAGAATTTACAGTGGACAATTTTCTTTGTATAGCCCAACCGTAAAGTAATTTGACTTATAAAATTCACCATTTCCAGTCGACAACTATAAATACAGTGGCTTACCTGACGAATAGCACAAAAACTGTCTCTTTCAGAGCATCAACTGATGTTGATACCATTAGATCTACGGGAAAGTATTGAATTTGACATTGTTGTTTGAAAATAACGATAAAATTTCAATAGAGCGACATTTAGGCGATAAAAAAATATCGGTAAATTCGAAATTTAAGTTCCAACAGTCTTGTTCCATTTGTTTTTCAAAAATCAGGAGTTTGAATTGGGAACGAATCGTACAGAAATTTCAAATTTAAACATTTTATTAACAATGCTATATATACTTAAATACAGATATTTAAATGTAAAACCTGTGTTTGATTGGAAAAAACAAAGTGGCAGTGGAAAATTTTACGTTTTCCTGTAATTTTCTTCTCAATTTGTGAGATATTTTCAGTTTCTGCAACAAATACTGGTTTTTCTGTAGACTTTTACAAATATTACTCAATTTTGCGTTTTTTTTTTATTTACAACTTTTTGTACTTTTATTATAATTATCATTGAGCAGTTTATAAAATATTTGTTAAAAGTAAAAGAATCGAGATTTTCGATTAAAAATACATATTTTTTTTAATTTGATATTTATTTAAACAAAAATAAGACGACAAAAAATAAAAACAACTTAAAAAAGGATGATAAAGTTGGTACAAAATCGAGAAGCACTCTTATTACATCGTTCTGAAACTAGGAATTTATTCTAAAAATACTACTCGCTATTATAAATCTATTTAAATTATTATTATAAGTTTTATTAAAATATTTTGAGGAAATATACAAAATATTCATCGATTTGAACTGTTTAAAAGAGACTGGCAATACCTGAAAACCTCACAACAACAACAACAGGTACTTGTCAATTACAAATTACATCATATTTATCGCATGTAAAATAAAAATTGTAAGTACATCATTAGTAGATTATCCCGTTAGTAATCTTTTTTTTGTTTTATATAAAAAGAAAATTTTTCGATATGGCACAAAACTGATGGATGTTTGTCATGTTTAATTGGTGATCATGAGGAAATTATGCAAATTTTTATCACAGATTTTCAGTTAACTAAATCAGCCTGGGGGGGGATAATCTATGAATTTCGAATTGACACATCAACAATTGTGACCAAGACAAAAGATCGAAAAAAATAAAAACGTACAATCATTCTTTCCATTATAACAACACAATTGATCAAATTAACTATAAACTAAAGAAAATAAGAATCGAGAATAAGAGGAAAAAGTCTAGAAATAAAATCGTAAACAGTTTTACCACAATCTAAACCTAATTATGTTCAAGATAACCCTACAAGATTGAAAATTTGGCAATAATAAAATATTACAAAACTATTTTATCATTGCCAATAGATCTTTAATTCTATAATTGGGGTGTTTGATTCGAAATAAACAAAACAAATGAAAATAAAACATAGGAAGGAAAAGAAAAGCACAAAATTAATAGGACAAGGCACGAATTGAATATAGTTGCCTTAAATAGGGCTATACTTGTCCATTATTTTGTTCCTTTTCCCTCTGTCGTACTGCAACAGCTGTCTCAACCAATAAATATAAACATTTAAACTTATCTCGTTCATCCTCATTGGTTTGTTGTAGCGTATCACAACCATCATTGACAACATCATTATCTAATGGATTAATTTGATGGGCAGGCATTACTTGAACTTTTGGTGTATTTGTTGTTGTTGTTGTTAATTGATGTGATAAATGTGGTGACGTACTCCAATATTGTGTTGTTTGCAATTGATTTTCATCTGATGATCTTTCATAAAATAATACAATAATTAATTAAAGAATTTTGTTTTGGATTCAATAATTTACCCTCCACGTTTTGTAACATAATTAGCATCTTTGGCAACACCATATCTGATAACTGTTTGCCATGGTGTAAATTTCTCTTCTTCACTAGGACTTGAACTTTCATACTCATTTGGACTATCCTCTTCAGAACGATAAATTAGATTCATACCATCATCATAATCATGATCTAAACGTATACGTTTACCACCGATCTCATCCCATTGATTCCTCGATGGTCCCATTGTTACATTATTCAATTTTTTACCACGTCTCGATATCGTATATTGTAACGGATCATGGCCTTCTCGTCGTATCATTTCTGGTAATATTCGACGACGTGCATTTATAAACCAATTACACACTTGTAAAACGGTTAAATTCGCCTCTTGTGATAATGTCATCTTTTCAGCATCACTCGGATAAGCATTGTAACGATGCTCGTATAACCAACGTTTCAAAATTTTTACTGAATGCTTTGGAAGATTACCACGACGTTTCCTTGTCGGTTCTACAGTTAGATTTGATAGATTTGCTATTTGCATCAATTGACGGTGTTCTTCTTGTTCTGAATGTTCAGAACCTGATTCATTTTCATCTGTACTGCTTGATGATTGGAAACGATCACGATCTACAAAGAAATAAGACATTTTCGTTTCAATTATTTTTACAAACAAACAAAAAGATTATAAACAACAACAAATTCAACAAACATATGAATTCCCACAGGTTACTTCCATTAAACATTTGTAAATAATTATAAAAACAAATCTACTTACAACACCTCGTTACTAATATTTCTGACATTACTTAATTGTGAAAATAATTGATTTTTGTTAAATTTAATTGACCCAATATCGAATTATTTATTATCATTCAAATTTAACAACAAAACATTCTCGCAAAATGACAACTGACAGGTGATGAAATTAAGCGCATGCGTAATCTTTAACACGAGACTTTTTCATTTGTAAAAATCGTAATTTTCGAAAATAATCGACAATTAACATAAAAATTCTATCATTTTATTGTATTATCATTAAAATAAATATATGGAAAATGTAAAAAATCGTTTTAGACTGAACTTCAATAATGAAGAAATTTGGCAACAGGGAGATTATGTACTTATTATAGCTGGTTGTAATGACAGCAATGGCGACCTCGTGGTCGTTTATCTTCGAAGGAAACAAAATGCCGCCGAAATAAAAAAAATCCATTAATGTCAATTAACATTAACTCAATTGTTGTTTCAGCCGAATAATTAAAACGAATTAATCGATTTCGATGTGTTTAAATCGTTGATAATGATTTACTTGCAATACTTACGGACTTTCATTTTCATTGCTGACAGTTTGAAGATCGTCGAGAGTACAGTACGTCAAAAAAATCAAAACACAAAAATTTTACGTAACACGTGAAATTCAAATCCAGCAACGGTAAATTCGACTTCAACAATTGATTGTTGCTTTAAATCCGATTGATTTAAATTGAATTAGTAATGAATTGTCTCGTCACGGACGATTCAAATTTCTTAATGACATTCAAAATTGTAAATATTTCAAAATCGAAATACCGTTTCGTACAGACGATTAAGACGTCTCTATGCTGTTGAAGAACTATCAATTGAACGGAACACTATAATTAAATACTGTCAGTTTCAAATTGAATTCAAATATTAATTATTACATTGAAATTGAATTAAATTCGCAACGTTTTCGGATGTCACGCGTGCTGCTGTTAGAGATGACAGTTTATATGGCGGTCAAATAGATGGCTGCGACGTTTGCGCACTTGCAATTGTCCACAAATATTTGACAGGGCGCTAAATTTGAAATTAAACAATTTTTTTTGTCAAAAAAAACTCATATATTTCCAACTGAATACAATTCCAAAATTACAGGTGGTCTTTTTTCTGTTTTTGTTTGTTTATTATAAAATAGTTTAATGATTTGTTGTACTGTTTTTACACACACACACACACAAAGAAAGAGCGATCCAAATAAGTACATTTTTAAAGTAATCAACGTAGATAACCTCTGGAAGTTTCTTCAATGTCCCATAACCACAAATTAGTTTTATTCTTCACCAATTCGATTCGACTGATAATAAGAAAAGAAAAATCGCCATTAATTGAATTTTTGTTGTTCTGCGAGCATTTACATCGATGCTTTTCTAAAAGACTACAAGTTGATAGAATGATTTAAGAATTTTTTTGTTTCAACAATGCTTCTCCAGGAAAACAGACCATTTCATAACGTATAATATATAAAATACAACAAATAAAAACAGTAATTTTCTTAATATTTTTTTAATTATTATTATTAGTTTTATTATATTCTGTTTTAATGTTTCAACTACTTTCTATAGTCATTTTCTTGACAATCACGTTTCAAATGTCCAGGCTTCCTGCATAAATAGCAAATTTTCGTGTTCTCTGGACAGTTTCTCGATATATGCCCAGGCCTTTGACAATTATGGCATGTATCATTCGATATACCACCACCGCCACCGCCGCCGCCACCACCACTACCAATACCACCAGCCTCTGGACAACTGCGAGCAATATGTCCCGGTTTACGGCAATTATAACAGGACGGGTTATCGGGACTTTGTGAGCAGTCTTTTGCAAAATGACCTTCTCCATAACAACGATAACAACGTGAATCCTCCTTACATTCACGTGCATAATGACCGATCTTGTTGCATTTATGACATTTTTCACGGTTACGATTGTAGCTGCGATTGAAACCACCACCACCGCCGCCACTACCGCCACCAGGCTGGGAGCATTCGCGGGCAAAATGGCCCGGCTGGTTGCACTTGTAGCATATGCTGGCTGAACTCATTGTTGTCTATAAAGAAACAAACAAAAAAACGGGAAAAATACAAAAATTATTCCAAAAATCTAAAAAGTATGTTGATAATTGAAACACATTCAACTAATGGCCCTCAAATAAAACGAATACAAACTTTAAAAAAATAAAATTACTAAATTCCCATACCAAAAAATGCAGGGATCTTACCCGTTGTAATTGTTGAGAAAAAGTAATTATTAAACAAATTTTAGATCTTATAATGTTCTAATTCTATAAAATCTACATTGAATAGAGTGAAAGTTGTAAAAGGTTACAAAAACAAGTGGGTGAAACGAATTTAAAATTCAATTTTTTGTTTTATCCAGTTACACATGAATGGCGTTTGTTTCTCACTAGATTGCAAAAAGAGAGAAAGCAATAAAAAACGGCCCGGGAAATATGAAAATAGCCGCCAATTTCTTATCAATAACGGAACATTATAGCGCCAAGTGGATAATTTATATTAAATAATTCTTTAAAAATAAATAAAGATATTCATTGACGGAAAACAATTTTGATAATATACATTTTTTTTTTGGTTAGATAAACAGCGGTGATCTAATTGATTTTATAACTGTAAACTCATCATGTGCCATTCCCTAATTGTCGTTCATTAGATTTCAATCGTTTTCTTTCTACAAATTAATTTTTTCTCTCGATAAAAATTCGGATTATTTATAGAAGCATAGACAAAGGATCATCGATTTTTATTGGACGATCGTTGGAATTATTGTAAAAATCTCGTTATACGTGTTGGATAAGACGGTCAGTGCCCCTCAGAGGGGCCGCTTCCAACACGAAACACGGAACTCGTCCACGTGTATTACGGAGAAGACGCGAATCATCTTCGTTTGCCTTTCTCACACAGATATATCAATTCATACAAAAAAATTAATATTTATTTGGGAAATTTAGTTATTTCACAACAAAGAAAACGGGAATATTTATTGCGTGGATAGACGAGGGGAGAGAGCTGCAAAAAAAATATGGTAAACTCTTACCGTTTCGTTCCAATCGAATTCAAGTGGTTAAATATTTTTTATTGATCTGTTGATTGTTTATTGGGAGAGTTGCACACAAACTTTGCCACATTCGAGTCAAATATGTTTCGTTGAATCTTAAATAAAACTCACACAAACACACACTTGCCTCTTGTGTATTCTAATCTCTGCTGCTGGATCTCTCTCTGTGTTAAAATATCAAAGTCAAAAGATATACGACGACGTAAACCGGTACATTGCGCATTAAATGCCATCACAAAAGACAGGAAAGGTGATAGGTGAGATTGCGCATTTTTACTTTTGTAACGTCGAATGATGACTACATTTCCGCAAATAAAATTGTGCGAAATTTGAAAATTTCAAACAGAAACGCCATAATAAAACTACACAAGAGATTAATTAAATCGATCATAACAATAGTAGCATTCGCAAATTTCAAAATTTGTTAATTTTCGTTATTAACTTACCTTTATTATTCAAAGAAAATCAGCGTATATCGTAACATTTCACAATTTACAAGTAGGGGCGACAACTATCACCCTAGTTTGTACTCAGCGTTGCCGCATCTCACCAAACTTATAATAATAATTAGAGACCGGATCTACATCTACAGTTTTCCCATAATAATTTCAATGCTGTCAAGCTACCATTGGTGTAGTTGTTTTTTTATTTCACATTCAAATAATTTTGCGTTAATTATAATGAATTAAAAATAATTTCAATTATTAAAATTTAATAAAATTAGTAAATAAGCGTGGATAAGCAGGAAGCAGATAATTTTTTTATTTACATTATTTTATTTATTTTCCAATATGACTCAACTTAATCGAGTTGTTGTAGCTCTAGCTTCTAGCTGTAGAAAAATATCTCAACAGATATCATATGTACGAATCAAGGTACGAGCTGCTGTACCCAAATCCACGGTCAATTTTGTGTTAAAATAGCACCATACACCTGCTATGTGCAAATTATGCAATGTTATCTAATATACACAAAATTTTTGGTGAAACCATTCCTATACGATTGAGAAAAGAACTAGTTTTTTCAAGTCTTTATAAAATAATAAGTTGATCAGAAAAACAGACAAAGTTCCCATAAACAACTGTTTAAAACTATGTATTTCGAATTTCAGCTTGGATTTTTCCACAGTATTCAAATTAATTGTTAAAATTGGATTTAATGTTTCAATCAGAGCTACATTTATCAACCTACTTGCACACTGACATAACCTTAAATTTTCTGCAAAAAATTTTTCAACAAATTTAAAATGGGAATAATTGCTAGTAACGCATATTTAGCAGTCTTTAGTGCCGGTACATTTATAGGAGCTGCAACAACGTATGTCTTTTTACGATTACGGCCCAAAATCGAATCGGAAATCTATAAAAATGGAATGGAAGAACGATTTGAGGTTAGATTGAGGTTAAGTAATTTTTCCTTAATGATTATTGTTGCTAATATTTCTGTGAAATTATCTGTAGTTTGAGGACCCTAAAGATGAGTATCGTCTAATGTTGGCTATACGTAATGATTTGAAAATGCAAAAAGGTAAAGTCGCCGCCCAATGTGGACATGCTTCAGTTGCCGCCTACGCTAAAGCCCTCAAATTAGCACCGAAAACGTTGAAAAATTGGTTGAAATACGGTAGTATAAAAGTGTCACACAATTCTTGATTGATAATATAGAATTTTGTGCTATTATAGGTGGTACGAAGATTGCTGTTCGGATCGATTCAGAAGACGAATTGTTCGAATTGGATAAAAGAGCGAAAGAAATGAACGTGCTATCGAGTATAGTTAGAGATGCTGGACAGACTCAGGTAGCGCCAGGTACTAGAACTGTGATCGCTATAGGACCAGCACCAAAGAGTGTTTTAGATCAAATTACCGGACATTTAAAATTGTATTAGCTAACTAGTTAAATTAATTAATTTATAATGAATATTTCCATAAAAAATACCGCAATAAAGCACTTGTAATAGCAAAATTTTTTGTTAGTTAATATCAGCGATAGATAGATAAAAAGTGAAGAGGGGTTAAAAAGATTTAATTTTATTATCATAAAAACTCAACTACATGTTTATTATAATTGAAAATACAATAGAGAAGGTTATGCATTCATGTTTAATTCTTTTTACCTGGTCAGTTTGAGTTTTGTGTAAGGATTAGGGAATTTCCTGGAAGTTCGGTTTAAAGCTTTGACTATATCTTCGACAACTTTCGACTAGTTCAACAAAGAACACCATCAAAATGTCACCGAAAATTCTAACAATACTCATCAGTCTATTCTGTTTGTTTTTATCAATTAATAGTGATACACGACCGATAAGTACGTATCAATTTACACGAATTTACGATAATTGTTGATAATTTCTATTTTTGCTAGATGGTGATTGTAATTCACCCCGAAGTGGTACTTGTATGAACATTTGGGATTGTCCATATTATGCAAATTTATTGAAACGTACATCTATACCGAGACCGTATGTAATAATTCAGAATTTACGTAAGAATCTTTGTGGTTTTGTCGATCGTAACACACCAGAAATATGTTGTAATGATCCATTGATAACGAATAATAAAATCAATAATAATAATAATGAAAAGGACGATATATTGAATCATGAGAATATCGAACGTTTACCGAACGATATCTGTGGACGAGTCGCTGTCGATACGCGAATTACAGGCGGTATTAGAACCAATCCCAGTGATTTCCCATGGATGGCTCTAATTGCTTATAGAAAAGGTAATTATATCGAGAATTAATGTAAATTTTTAATTCCAATTATTATATAGATGACAATTTGGCTGAATTCCGATGTGGTGGTAGTTTAATCAACAATCGCTATGTCCTAACAGCTGCCCATTGTATTGAAGATTCGTCATTGTAAGTTAATTTCTTTTTGTAATAGTGGTATTCTCTAAATATTTAGTTACTTGTTACCATGATCATACATCACCTAATAGGGGATGCACCACCATGGTAACAAGTAACTAAAAATTCAAAGAATACCTAAATTTTCTAAATTCACACTTTAATTTGTGCTAAATAATTGTAGATTAGGTGTCCGTTTGGGGGAGTACAATATTTTAAAAGACATAGATTGTGACAGTACAGGCCAAAAGTGTAAACCACCTGTGCAAGATTTTCTGATAGACAAATCGATAATTCATCCACTTTACGATCCCGACACTCTAATAAACGATATAGCCCTACTGAAAATATCGAGTACAGTCAATTTTATTGAAGGTATAACCAATTTTTAATCATTATATGGTCACAACAATTGATATATTTATTTACAGGACATATTGAGCCTATTTGTTTACCTACGGGTAGCTTAATGGATTTCAATTTGGATCGACGAAATGTGGTAGTCACTGGTTGGGGTGCTACAGCATACGGTAAAATACCAAAACCCCAACAATGTTGCTATAATTTCAATACAATCATTGAATTTCAGGTGATAAGAGTGCAATATTGTTGAAAGTTGTAATGCCGACAATTCCTATAAGAGATTGCCAGAGATTGTATGCAAATCTAAAGCCTATTAGTGAGAGTCAAATATGCGCCGGTGGTAGTCACGGTAAAGATTCTTGTGCTGGTGATAGTGGCGGTCCTTTACAATTTATCAATAAAATTAACGGTACAACCAGATTCGTACAATACGGCATTGTATCGTACGGTCCTAGATATTGTGGTATGGATGGACGACCCGGTATTTATACAAAAATCACCGATTACATGAAATGGATTCTTGATAATCTAGAAACGGATTAGACATTTTTAAAATTAGCGCCTATACATTGCTGCCAACTATTAGAAATATCCCTAATTTATTCAAAAATATAGGTTATATTGAAATTTTAAGTAATTGGAAATTTTATGATGTTAACATGTATTTATTGTTTGATTTCTGTTATCAATTCTAGTTGACATACAAATATAGCGTTATATTAACAATTTTATGTATATTTTTGATTAATTCCACACATTTATTGATTCTAATTTTGAAGGTCATACGATAACTTATCATATCACGTTTAATTGATGGATAAATTACAACAATTACAACTAAATGTGGCAATTGTAAATTGCTAGACCTAGTCTACAACTATTATTTTCAACATTCCACCAATAATTCCGCTTGTTCTATTGGAGAAGAAATCATGTCGGATTTAGAAAATAAGATTGAAATTTTAAAAGAAAACATCACAAATTATCCGGATTTTCCCAAACCTGGTATTATATTCAAGTATCAAAACAATTTTCAACCGTTCAACAACAAATATCATTAATTTTGTCTTCTTTTAGGGATATTTTTGGAATTTTCCGCCAACCTGAAATTCTATCATTATTACGTGAAGTCCTTCAAGTTTTCGTTGAGCAAATACCACCACCAATTGATTGTGTTGCAGCATTAGACGCCCGTGGTTTCCTATTGGGACCTTTAGTTGCACTAGATTTGAATGTACCATTTGTACCAATACGGAAACGTGGTAAATTACCAGGAAATGTTGTATCAGAGACGTACACGTTAGAATATGGCACAGTTAATTCAGAATCAGTTATAAATAGTACAATTTCTAAAAGAAAAATACAATTTTAGGACACTATCGAGATACAAAGTGATTCAATACAGCCAGGTCAACGTGTTTTGTTAATTGATGATTTATTAGCAACTGGTGGCAGTTTGGCGGCTGCTTGTAAACTAATCAAGAAGATTGGTAGTGAAGTCGCTACTTGTTTAGTTGTGATTGAATTAGCAGCTTTAAAAGGACGTGATAAGATCGATGCTGATGTTGTTTCAATAGTACAATATGATTGATTTATAATTGTAAAAATTACATTTCAAATTATGGTAGTATTAACAAATAGAAAATTTTATAGTTTTGATACGTTATCACCAAATGTAGAATTTTATTAAACGTAAATTTATTATTCAAATATACGAACATTTTTGATTTTAAACGAAATTAAATGCTAAAATAAAGGGGTAGCAAAATGTTGCGCACGGTCCTGTTCATAAACAATAATTATCACGTAGTATGTAGAGTAAGATATACAGTGTTGTCAGTGTTATGAAACTTATAACATTGCCCGTTAAAAGAAAGTACTGTACACTTATCGTTTTAATTGGATTTCAATATTACGACTAATGTTGTGATAATTAGAGAGAAATTGTTGATTTTTTCAATTTAAAACGTTATAGTACACTTGGATTTATTGCACGCACACATCTCTAAACATACCGTGGTTACATGTGTCTCAAGTACTTGTCTATCTCAAGTACCAACTGTAGCTCGCTAATATTTAATTATAATTATTTATTTTATTTAATTTTTAAAAAATATGCTGAGTTTATTGTCTTCTATTAAAATGTGTACACAAAAATATTTCAAGTTAATTTTGAAAAATTTCGTCTGATTTTGTCTTGTGATTGGCAGTACAATGACGTTGTTGACAGCTGTTAACCTTTATTGTTATTATTGGAAATTTATTTATTTATTTTCTTGTAAATATTGTAATTTGTGAAGATTTCGTCGTCGAAAATGCCAGCTGCCGTTACGGACAGCAATAAAGCTGACCGTTCTGAGCAAATGTGGAAAGTATTGAAAGCGCACATATTACGTGAACGGGCACGTAAAAAACAGGAACGGGAAGCTGAAGTGGAAGAGGAGCGTTTACGCAAAGAACGGGAGGCTCGCGAACAGCAAGATGTGATGACATTGGGTGAGACACGCGAACAAATCTCACAATTAGAACAGAAATTGCAGAAATTGAAAGAGGAGAAACATCAATTATTTCTACAGTTGAAGAAAGTGTTGAACGAGGACGACAATCGACGTCGATTGATCAAGGAGAACAGGTAGTATAGTTTGGATAAATACTGGCGCTTTGTTTTCTATTAATTTTTTTGATAGTTATTGTAGTGATGTGATTGCAATTCAAACACTACCATCAGGATTGGTTCATCAGCAATTGTACATTTCACCATCGCTACCTAGGGCTGCACCGGTGCCCCAACAACAGACCGCATTCAAACCATCCGTTAAGCGACCAAGAAGTCCAAGTCCACAACCGGCTGTAGCGGTTTCATCGTACCATCAAGGATATGCTTATAAACCGACACCAGTTGGGGCTTTCCAAAATTCACCACAAAGTGCGATATTTCGTTATTTTCTTAGTTTGTTGTTGAATTATGTTCTTCTTATATCAACAAGCCGGGTAGGTTTTAATGTTTTGTTTATTTGCAGAGGATGACGGTAGACGGAATGAATTAGTTCGAGCAGTTTTATGGAACAGTAAGTGCCCCAACACCACTATCTTTTATTATATTTTTTGGTTATTAAAAAAAGGTTTATCTTGGGGATAACATCAAGAAATTAACATAAATTCTCTGATTTTTTTGGTGTTAACATTCGCTAGAATCATTCACATTAATTTATCATTTTATCAAATTTTCTTAGAATTGAATTTAAATTTCCAGAAACGACCCAATACGCCAACCAGCCAGGAACTTTTTATTCGGTCCCGGCTCAAGAATTACCGATTTATTATCCATTAAGTACGATACAATCCCGGGAACCGACACGTAATGTATATGAACCGCGGCCACAGACTTTACATTTAGAACAGAAAATACCCGATCATTATACGTTGAGGACGACATCATCACATCCTCATGTGATTCACGGTGGTGCAATTCCGATAAATCCAGCACCACCACCACTGAAAGCTGGCAGTATTACTGCAGGATATCCAGTTAGGACACAACAACAATACCAACAGCAGCCACCACCGGCACAAGCATCGCTTTATACGACACAGAGTCGTCCGTTATATCAGTCACCTGGGGGGCCGATCAGCTATCCAACAAGAGATTAAAACTTTATCCTACATTCAATTGTAATAATTACACGTCTGATTGATTTTTTATCGATTCAATTAATATAAATGTAGCGGTGAAATTGTGTTTTATTAACACTTATCATGTACCGGAATTTGGAGGTTATGTTCATGCGTCGAAATGAGGTTATATCGTAATATCCCAAAAATTTCTGGATAAATTATTGTAAATTAAAATGATATTTATTATTAATGACAGTTAATTAATAAAGGTAAATCAGGTAAAAATTGATAACGTTTAGTTGATTTGATTGTTTAAGATTAAAATGTTGAGGAAATTGATCCATCTTAGAACACTACCTGTTCGACACCATTATCGAAATTTTCGTCAATCTTGTATTAATTGTAACGAAGAAGATGGTTCTTCAAAAAGTAAAACACCTCGAGAGATCACCGTGCGTAAATCATTTGAAGACATCAACGATAAAAATAAAAATACTTATTTGGAGATGATTAAGGTTTTCATTAATCGTGATCATGTCTATCGTCGTGGACATGTAGAATTCATCTATTCAGCTTTAAAGAATATGGAAAGCTTCGGTGTACATCGAGATTTAGAGGTGTACAAAGCTTTAATTAATGTTCTACCCAAGGGTAAATTTATCGCTACAAATATGTTTCAAGTTGAATTTATGCATTATCCTAAACAACAACAATGCATTATTGATCTATTAGAACAAATGGAAGATAACGGTGTGATTCCTGATTATGAAATCGAGGATTTATTAAAGAATATCTTTGGGAATCGTGCTTTTCCGTTGAGGAAATTCTGGCGGATGATGTACTGGATGCCGAAATTTAAAAATCTATCACCCTGGTTACTGCCAGATCCGCTACCGGATGATGTTCTTGAATTGGCTAAATTGGCAATAGAACGGATAACAAGTGTCGATATTCAAACTGAAGTGAAAACGTACGAGAGTAAAGATATCGAAGATTCAATTGATGATACGTGGATTGTTAGTGGACAAAGTCCTGTACAAAGACAGTTATTAGAAAATCACGATATTAAAGAGCCGATTTATGTTGAAGGTGGTTTTCGTGTATGGTTGAAATGTGTACCTGTGAATTATTTCATATTGAGGACTAAACCAAAAACGATTGACACGATACCGGAGGATACGGATGATGTTGGTGATATTCGAGTGTCGTTATTTAATTTTAAACCACCGATTAAAAAAGCCGTTAAAACAGTGCCTTCTGTACATGAACAAGAAGATGGTGTGATATTTGCCGTATGTGCTACAGGTACATCAAGTAAAGATTCGTTGTTGTCGTGGATACGACATTTGGAGAGAGATGGTAATGCGAATTTAGCAAAAATTCAAGTCGTTTTCACACTCAAACAAGCCGAAAGGGAAATAGCAACGATTGAAGAGGGCAATAAAGATAATACCACTGTAGTTTAATTGGTCTTTTCAAGAATTGTAAGATTAATTCAAATATACCGCCACAATTGTCGGCAACTTAAATTTGTAACAACTATCTGTGTCCCTACTTGTTGAAAATTTGTGAATGTGCTTATTATACTCTAAAAATTCCGATTTATATCCGAATATTTAAAGCTGTAATCCGAATTAGCAACGATCAAAGAGGGCAATTAAAATAAAACTACTATAGTTTTTTTAAGAAATAAAATTAATTTAAATCTACCGCTACAATTGTTGCCAACCTGAACTCGTTTCAACTGTCATTGTCCCGGTTTTTATAGGTTATGTTGTAGTCTTTTTTTTATTAAGTTAAATATTCGAAAATGTTCTCTAGACATTTATTAAAGGCTTCCAAAGCCATTTTACGGGTAATTTGTAAATATTTTATAATTATTCTGTTAATATTCCGATTTGTAGCCGCAAACTTCATCAAACATTCAAAACAACCTTGTACGATTTGTAGCAATAAGACACCGTTCTTATACACCCCTAAATACAATAATTATGTTCGTACCACAACAGGAGGTAATTATTTTGAAAGTTAACCAATTTCTGTATTAATAATTTAGCGACAAATCTTAGGCATGGATAGTGGAACGAATGGGTAAATTTCATCGTATTCTAGAACCCGGTTTGAATATTCTAATACCGATTGCTGATAAAGTTAAATACGTTCAAAGTTTGAAAGAAATCGCCGTCGATATACCGAAACAGAGTGCAATCACATCCGATAATGTCACATTGAATATTGATGGTGTTTTATATTTGCGAATTATCGATCCATATTTAGCTAGTTATGGTGTGGAAGATCCAGAATTTGCAATAACACAACTAGCACAAACAACAATGCGTTCAGAATTGGGTAAAATATCATTGGATAAAGTCTTCCGTGAACGGGAGAATTTGAACGTTTCCATTGTTGATTCGATCAATAAAGCCAGTGAAGCTTGGGGAATGACATGTCTGCGTTATGAAATCCGTAGAAATTTTCAATTATTTCAATCGTTATAAATTCAAGAAAACCTATATTTTTAGGTGATATTAAATTGCCACCCAGAGTTCAAGAGGCGATGCAAATGCAAGTGGAGGCAGAGCGTAAGAAACGCGCTGCTATTTTAGAATCAGAGGGTGTCCGTGAGGCTGATATAAATGTAGCGGAAGGTAAACGTAAGTCGAGAATTTTAGCATCAGAAGCTGAACGTCAAGAACATATTAATAAAGCAGCCGGTGAAGCTGCCGCTATTCTTACGATAGCCGAGGCTCGTGCTAATGGTTTGAAAGTAATCGCTGATGCCCTACAGAAGGATTTAGGCCCGAATGCTGCGTCACTCAGTATTGCCGAACAGTATGTGAATGCGTTCGATAAATTAGCTAAAACAAATAATACATTGATATTGCCAACGAATCCGGGTGATATTACTGGTTTAGTATCACAGGCAATGTCCATTTATTCAACAATAACAAAATCTCAAAAATCTACAATAAAAACCAATGATGTTAGAATAGATGTGTGTGATGATCCGTTAGCTGAGTATTTTAGTGATGAAGATGAACGAAAGAAACATAGCAGCCCGGAACGATTGACACTTTCTAATGATAAAAAAATTGTTTAATAAATAAAAATAGTATGTCTTCTATAAATAAGACTAGGAGCAATAATTTCCGATATACAAAATTCAAACAGATTTCGGTGCCATTTCCTGTAATAATGCCATCAATTTCCTAAATCTTGTCTTAATTTCCACAACAGATCGATTCGGTAATAACTGTGCAATATGTTGGAATGTTTCCTCATTGCTTTTACGTTGTTGAAATGTTTGTAAAATAATTTTATCCTCATCTCTAGTCCATGAATCTTTCCGATTATGTCCAATACTAGACGATTCACTACCATTATCACTATCTGTATTTGTTAAATCTTGAGAACTTTCACAAATTTCACTATCTGAATCACTTTGTTCCTGTACTTCAATCGGTTCGTCTATTAAACGTTTTATTTGTCCAGAATTTGAACCTAATTTATATTTCGGTGATTTCTTTTTTATAACACGCTTCTTTGGTGGTTTTTTTAAAATAGCAGTCTTTGCTTTCGTTTCTTTTAATTTATCAGAAGGTTTTAGTGTTGAATTTTTCACCGATTTACCATGTGTCACCTTACGTTTACGTTTTTTCTTATTACCCTCAACTTCATCTTCACTTTCATTACTATTTCGATTCTAAAAATTAATTAATTAATTAATTTTAAAAATGAAACAAAAATCTAAATTACATCATCGTGATTTTGTTCTTTATTAAGCGAATTCTGCTTAACTAAACTATCGGATCGTTTCCTTTGTACTGCCATTAAACGTTTCGTGTGATCTTTATCTGGATTTGTTAGGAATGACACAACAGCCGGTCGTAAACATTTACCAGTTTGAATATAAGGCTTGCCTTGAATAAACTGCAATTTTTATATCGCTATTAAAACATGAATTTATTAAAAAATTAAATTTACCTTCAATCCACAACGCTTACAGTGATTCGATCTCAACTTAAATTGTTGATTATCAACATTGTGACATTCACAAATACAATTAGCATTACCGTATGGATCTTCAGTATCTGGTACAACTATTGTTTCGTAAATTTCATCATCCGGTTGTCGGGATGTTTCATTCTTTAAATCGACAACCTCATAAGGTCCATTAATTAATCTAAAATAATAAACATAAATAACAAGAGGAAATAATAAGAGGAAAGCTTGTTACAATTTTGATGGTCGTTCATTTGGAAAAATTTGTACAAATAATTCAGTCAATATTTCATTGCCTTTAAATAATGGCAGAAATGTACTTTTAACCGTATCAATTGTTAAATTGGATATGTGGGATAGATCATTTAAACATTTTAGAAATTTCCTCATTTGTAACGGTTGATCTTTATAATAAATAGCTACTTTCTTCATAAAATTAGACAAGTCTTTCATTAATAAATGTGACATTAATTTACCAACTTTATTCGCTTGATACGTTGTTAAAAATAATAGGAATTCTTCTGATAATTCCTCATATTTAGGTGATAAAATTGTTTGAATTTTATTATAAAATTCCGTAAAATCACCACCATTATCATGAAAATCATTAAATACTCGTAGAATATTATTGTAATCGTCGCTTGATAATGTTTCTTTTAATTTATCAAAATAGGCAACTGCAAAATCTATTTAAAAAATCATAAAACAACTTAAACTGTAATAATTGATTGTTATTTAATCAACATTACTTGCATCATTCTCTGCTTTACTTTCAGGTGTTTCCGGTGTGGCCATTGCTAAATTTGCTAAGAATTCACGCCGAATTTTTGCCCGTTTCTTTTCAGCACCTGATGGCTCCTTCCTAACATTCTTTACAGTCGCACTGGCTACCATTAATTCGTTAATATCATTAGGATTATCCTAAAAATAGAGCCAGTATAATCAATCAAAAAAATTACAGAAATTCGATAAGAATTGCTACTTTTTCTGTTGGATTCAAATTGCTAAATATTATTTGACTTGATGATAATTCGATATCTTGAAAATTCGTACGAATTTCACAAACAGAACTTGGTTTAGGTTGCGATTGTTGCTGCTGTTGTTGTTGTTCTAACTCAATATTTGTCGCTATTTCTTCTTCGTTTGTTTGATTCACATCATTTTCATCAATTTCATTTCGTATCGGTGTCTGTTTTAATGATGTATTACTCAAACTTGGCATATCAGGCAACATTTCTTCCAATTGTTTAATACGTTCCTTAAAAATTAACCTTTTACGACTTTTGTGTTTCTTTTCTATAGACACTTGTGGTAAATTAACGATAAATTGTCGTGGGCTTTCATCAGAATTTAATATTAATGGTGTAACAATAATGGTTTGAGGTTCTAACGACCTTAATTTCTGGAAGAAAAACAATAATTTGATAAGAATAAACACAGCTGAGACGGCTGAGAATGAAAAAAAAAACAATACAATGTTGTCAGACCAGCAAAATTCATAATAAATTTAATGATAATAAAAGTAATTTTTCATCACTTTAACGGGCACATTAATTAAATAATAATCGAAATATTGTAAATTGATATCCAAATTCTTGATTTCATTATCAATCGTATTTTTAGACTTTTTGTATTTAAATAGTATAAGAAGAATTAAACTACGCAGCTGACCGAATTACGTCGGGTGAGTCCACTTTCAAATTTTCGGAGGTGCAAACTTTTTATTCTCCTACCATAGGCGTCCGAGGTTGCCCTTGCCCACGTCCTTTTGCTTTTGTTGTTTTAGGGTATTTTTTGATCTATTAAGGTGAGTTGTTAAAACTAAATTGTCTAATAATAACAGTATTTAACAAAAATTATAATTAATCTTCTTAATACTAAGTAATTGTAACAATGCAAATATTTTATAGACCATGGCATCAAGCGATAAAATTATTCATAGCCAACCCCTCGTAATCAATTTTTTTAAAAAAGAGGCTCAAGAAGGTTTGCAAATACTTTTGGATAATTTTAAATAAAGATTAATA